>QFDD01005326.1:0-13489 GCA_006871305.1 Vachellia collinsii | reverse complement strand
AAAAAAAAAAAAAAAAAACTAGCCTCTCATCTTTAACTCTCATTCGGATGAGTTGAAGATGAGAGAGTTAAGAGCTCAAGAAAAAAAAAAAAAACTAGCCTCTCATCCTCAACTCTCATTCGAATGAGTTGAGGATGAGAGCTCCATTCGGATGAGAATGTCCTCATCCGAATGAGAGCTCTTCTGTAAAAAATAAAAAAAGCTCAGCCATATAAATATTTTTTTTGTTAAAGAAGACAGTTAAAACACTCTTTAATAAATACATGTATTTTTTAATTTCATTTTACATTTACTTGTCATTAAGGGCAATATAGATATTTTATACAATTTTCCTACCTATCTTACCATCACTTTAATCTAACCAAACAAAAATTTTCCTATCAAATCATTTTCCATTCCAGTGCGTACCAAACATCTCATCCCAAAAAAATTTCCATTCCCTTCCGTTCCATTCCATTCTAATCAATTCTTTCATCCAAACCGGCTTTAAGGCCCATCATAGCGATTAGCCGACGGGGTGGCAACAGGTCTGTCCTTTTTGATAAGACAATAACATGTAACCTGTTATGAAGGCTAAGCCTAGTCTGTGCAAAAGTCTAGTCACTTGAAGCATGTTAAAAAAAATCTAAATTTAAAAAAAAAGGGGCCAACACGTCAAATATAAACATGCCAATTGAAATTATATAAATCAATCTAAATTATTTACAATATAAATTAAAAATATGATATAAATTTATAGATATGATAATTTTTGTATTGAAAGTTTTAAGAAAGAAAGAGGTGTGTGTTATATTAAAACCATTTAGAATATGTATGAAGGGGTAACAACCAGTATTAACACTCGTGAGGATGAGATAAAAGACTTTTTGATAAAGATTGATCTACATCAATAATCATCTTTAAATCCTTATCTACTTAACCTTGCATTAAACGTTTTAACTGAACATATATAAGAAAAGATCTCTAAGTGTATGCTTTTTACTGATGATATGTTTCTTTTGGTTGAATCAAGGGAAGAGATTAACTCTAAATTTAAGATTTGGAAAATGGCTTTTTTTTTTAGTAGGAGAAAGACATAATATATGTATTGCAATTTCAATAAGAGGCAAGTTAGAAGTGATTTGAAGGTGACATTAAGGGTCAAATCATTCTACAAAAAATGGTGAGTCATATAGCTGGGATCAATTATACAAAAAATGGTGAAATTGATTACAATGTTAATCATAAAATTCAAACTGGATGATGTAAATGAAGATAAGTTATCAAAGTTATTTGTTACAGAAGAGTGCCTGATACGGTAAAAAAAAAGTTTGATTGTACTACTATAAGACCAGCATTGTTATACGGTAATGAATGTTGGGTTTTAAAATAACAATACGAGAAAGATGTTTTAATTAATAATCTATTTTGGAATATGATCCACGATAAAGCGCAATAGTATCATATGATCCATATAGCTGACTCTATCTAATGGGATAAAGACTTTGTTGTTGTTATATAAACAGATTTACTTACAAGCTTACATAACAGGCTTTAAAACATACTTGACCTGCTTACACATTTAGGCATTTAGATAGTCTTGATTTAGCAATTTTTACACACAGACCATACCAAACCAAAGGCTTCTAACAGGTTGTCTTGAAGGCTAATTGTAATTCTCCCTTTCAACTAAATCAATCAAACAAAGCAAGGGAATTACACTAAGTCCCATGGAAAAAAATTTATCGCAATTGGGTTCTAGAAAACATTAAATTGATATGAAATCACAAAAGACATGTTTACGATTAATTGAGATTGTGAAAAGGTAAATTTACCCAAACTTATCACTAATGGTGCACATTAACTTATCAATCAAGGATTCACGACTTATCATTGGTGGTATCATAATTGGTCACACCCTAATATATTAATTATAACACCCTGATTTGTTATTAGTGATACATCTACTTGTCAATTGAGATACTATGGCTTGTTACTAGTGGCTTCATAATTTGTTATTAGCAACATATTAACTTGTCAATTTGATGATTTTATGAAACTTGATAATGATGATTTGTCTTTCTTAATATTTGAATTTAATTTCCCAATAAAGTATCTAAAATCTAAAATAAATATATGTTGTTCATCTTTTATTCCATATCAAACAAAATCTCTAAAACAAAATACATTGAAAGTTCATTATAAAATCATCCCTTAACGAAAAGGAGAAACAGATGCAGAGAAGGAATTGGGAGAGATGGTCATTCAATATTTTCAGTACTATATAAAAAATTATTTTTATTTTACAATCCAATGAATGAAAAGAAAAATTAAATTCTCAATTGAAATTCACTCTTTTTCTAATTTTTCTTAAAATATATTTTAGCGATCTATGACAACCAATATAATGAAAAAGTTGTCTTTCCAAAAACTTAACTTTATACATAATTAGAATTTTAAATATCACTTTCATGATTATTTTTATCTAAAACTATTATCATTTTTACCATATTTAATGCTTACATTTTAAAAAAGTGAGGGATAAGGTGTGATTTTTAACAACATTCAAAAATATTTATCAAGGCATTTTAGTCTGATTATGAATTTATTAAAAGTAAATTTTAGTATTTCAGTTCGATTTAATTGAAAATTTTCCATTATAAACATAAATTATAGGTTTTTACCAACATGAAACACGGTTTTATTGGAGACAAATGATTCTCAATGAAAGTACAATTAGACATTATTATAAAATAAAATATAAATACAATTATATATCTCAAATTTCATACAATTAAAAGGAAATTCCTATCATAATACCTAACCCACCTTGTATGGAGAAAAAATAAGGGAGAAAATAAAACTTAAAGAAAAAATGGGGGGAGAAATGAGTTTTCTCCTGCTTGAACGTGAGAGAAAAGACGAGAGGAATGATAAGTTAGAGAATATTTTCTCTCCACACATAGAGAGAAATTTTTTTTCCTTATCTATCCACATGTTTTTTATTATTTTTCATTTTAAACTATTAAGTTTAATATCCAACTTTTTTAAAATTCTGACAATAAATTTTTTTTTCAAAGAGAATAAGCTTTAAAGATATATTTTAATATCTAATTTATTTTTTAATTGTTTGCTAAAAACTCACAACCTTAAAAAAATATGATATATTTTTATATAAATTATTTTGTTTTGAAATACAATAATATGAAAACACATCTTTAATAAATAATTTGATTTTAAATTATTTAATGATATTAATGTTAATATAATTTTTTTATCATATTTAATTTGACGTTATACTTAATATATTTTAAGAATACTTTACTTATTTAACTATTTTTTTAAAAAAATTTAATGATATTTTAACCATTAAATTATTTGTTCATTTTCTTTCCTTTCTATTTTATCTAGTCCATCCAAACAGAATGGGTGATAATATTTTCTTTTCTCCCATTTTCTTTCCTATCAACTTTTCTTCCTCTCTGTAAATAACGTTTTTTGTTAGATTTTAAACTTTACAGGGAAAAACGTTGCTCATTTACACAAATGCATTTGGCCTCTCTGCTATCTGCTCTCTGCATCTCTTTTGCTCCTCTTCTTCAATCGTCTCTGGAAAAATGAAGCACTTTTTTTTTTTTTTAATTTCAATAATTTAATTTTAGTTTCTTAATCCCATATCTTGTTTCTTCTATATCTCTGTTGTACTTCTCCATTACCAGATCAGAGCTGGGATTTCATTTTGTATTAAAAAGAATTGTCAAATAATTAATTAAAGCATAAAATCAAACTTCTCTTTAAAACTTCTGTGGTCTCATCATCCCATTTCAACAATATATGAAAAAATCAAATCAAATGCTGCAATTAAACTCCATCTCAGAAGCTCAAACAATGTGACAAATCGTTAAATACAGCCTCCAAATCTTCCAGGTAGGGGTCAAGTTCAAGCCAAAATAAGGAACTAATGCATTCATAACTCAACAAGACCTGTCATATACTCATATTACATGCACAGTACAGATGGAAAGAAACAAACAATTACAAGTAATTTAGTGAGGTCCCAAAAACCTGAACTAAAGAATCTCTTCCAACAGAAGCATTCTAACTCTCCTATTCCTCTTTTTTTTTTTTTTTTTTCTGGGAGGAACTTGGCACCTAAAAAGGATGGGGTTTAAGCTAAGACAGGAAAGAGAACTGATTTATGGCTTCTATTTCAAGCTACGTTTGTACTGGTTCCAACCATAATATATGACATGGAGTCAAGCAAGCTTCCAAGTTATTGCTTTTGGCTGTTCATGCCTTGTTCACACGAATTCGTTGCCCTTCTAACAACTGCAGTCAAAAAAAAATTCCAAGGCATGTTAGTATCCTTATCAGAGTCAGCTTGTAACTCAGAAAGAAAACTAATCACTCATAGAAGTTCCCATCACACTCAAAGTGTACAATAAAATTTCAATGAACAGCCAAATATAAGGTTGATAGGTTCTCTAAGGTCTTGTCAATATCTAAGAAGCTAAGAAACCTGTATCATGACAGATATTGAGATAAGAATTGAAAAGGGGGAGGTTACATCTAAGGACCTCAAATGTCGAAATTTTTTAGTTAAAAGACCTTGAGAATTCAAATCATTTCCAAAAATCTAATTGATTTTCAGGTTTTCAAGATACTCATTACCAAGTTTACTAGATTTTTAAGGTGCATTTTGTAGAACCATTAAAAAAAAAAGGCTTAAACCTAGGTTTACAGGACGTCCTGAAACTGTTGCTTCTTCACAAATATTGGTTTGGAAAGCATGGTAACTGTTACCTAAGCACACTATTAGTAGTGACTTCCTTAAAACCCACTGTTAAACCGCATAGTAACTTTAGTTTACGAAAATAGTCAAGATTTTTAAGGTCTTCAATCTTAATATTTCACATTTGGGTCCTCAGATGTAATCTTCCATTGCACAATGTGAGGAACAGAGTCAAAACATGCAGAATCAAGATGTGTTAAGAGCCCAAAAAGATAAGTTTTATTTATCTCACATGCACAAAATTGTGCCCGTACTGATGGCAGTAGTATGTAATGATATGCTAACGGGCCTGAAAACAGGTGCGTCCAAATTCATAGTACAGAAAGATCTATGAACTACACATAAAATCAAATTAAATGGAATTTATAGACCCGGTATGATATTTTCTTCCAAACATATCTGATTAAAAACTACCATAACCATAGCAAGGTTATAAAAATTTTCCATCACTATAAGCAAGAACAGGAGGAGGACTTCATTCTAGGTATATAATCTAGGTTTCACTTTTCAGCATATATATGGATTTGCAAACTTGCAAATGAACAACTCACAGAATTGTTGAAAGATGAGATTGCAGCTTCAACATCCTCAGCTGAAGAAAATGAGACAAAACCAAAACCACCGGACTTTGAGGTCCCAGGAACACGTGAAACCTTGGCACTAAGAACATTTCCACTTGAAGAGAAGAAGTCTTTAAGTACATCTGTTGTTACTGTTTTTGAAAGATTTCCTACATATACTTTGTGGGGACTGTCAACGAATTCAGATTCCTCTGCCTGGAGACCAGATAGATCAACTGTTTGCAAAGGTTTTTCTGTTATGTTTACTTTGATTTCACGGCCTCCAATTTCCTATGCCAAAACATGAAGTAAATGAGTCCACAATTGCCTAACGATCATTAGGAGTCATTGGATTTAATTTTATAAATGCCATCAATATAACTGTTAATTACAGTGCCATTTAGTTTCTCAATTACTGCATTTGCATCCTCAACCGTCTTCATTGTAACAAATGCAAAGCGACGACTCCTTCCAGAGTATTTGTCATACATAACCTATAAACCAGATCATTATAAAAATAAAAGTTTAGAAGCATGTCAGAAATGCAGATTCTACACAACTTGGCAAGGACACGAATAACTCATCTATTGGCATGTTATAAATAAAAGCCCTATATTCATAGCACTTATAGTTATATCTGCATTTATAAAAGTAATGATCATGTCTTACATTATCACACAACATGAAGCCACAAACATAACCTATAAAAAAGAAGGAGAAACATCAACCATTTCCAAGGGGAAAAACTGTAGAGAAAGCCATGAGTAATAGCATTTAGTTTACAGCCATATTCTAATCACACTTCTGACAAGAAACTCAGGCCTGGTTTGATTCCACCCCAGAAAAGACAAATCCTTTCTATTGGAAAAAAGGGAAATATGTAATTTCAACCATACTCATATTACCCTTACTCAAAAGTCATTGTCATTCTCATTTTAACATATTTTATCAGAGGATATTTCTCATTTACAAAATCATTCATTTCATTCTATTTTGTTTCATTTTTACACACTGTTGGAAAGTACAGTGTTATTAATGATGCCTCGCAGACTTTTAGTATCGGAGCATCACAGCGTAGAGCTGTATCTTATTGGCCATGGGTGAAATACCACTCTGATTAGAAGTCACATGGCCTTTTTTGTGCTGCAATTCCTGAATAGTTGATAAAAGGCATGACTGATTCAATAGGGATGTAGAAAGATGCAGTTTACAAGAAGAACAAGGCAACAGACAGCTAAAAGGAAGAAACAAACCACTTTCTAGTTGTTTTCTCATCATGCTTATAAGATTGTGCCTGTGGCATTTTTTTCAAATCTTAATACCATTCCAAGCCCAGCATGTTTGTTAGTATCTCGATAAGATGTCAAAATTCTGAGTAATCTTCGTATTAAAAATGTGAAAATTACCAAGAAAGGAGAAAAAAGATGTGCTCAGGTTTCAGAAAATCTCATCCGTAGGGCTTTTGAAAACATGAAATGGTCAGCCTTCCTGAGTTTGGAACAAATGTCATTTTTATCTACGAAATCACTTATCCAAATGTAATTCACATCAAATTTCATTTCATTTTATTAGATGCCTGAATTTCTACACAAGTAGCGACGTCTTATATACAGTTCATATCCACCTCAGTCTTCAATTCAACCAAAGTTCAATTTAAAGACCACCATTTTCCAAACCCATTTAAACAGCCAAACACCCAAATGCATTCTCCTCGTTAAAGTGTTAAACCAGACTGCAAATCACTATCCAGTGGCAAAATTGGAAGTGCAAAGACAAAGAAGTTAAAAGATTCAACTACCTCTGCTCTCTCAACAGCACCATGCTCTTCAACAATCCGGGTAAGCTCGTTGTTATCGATATTGCGGGGAATGTTGCCAATATAGAGCTTCCTCGCGGCATCAGATTTCGGGTCGGGTGAAGTGACCAAAGTTTCTTCCGCAACAGAAAAGGGTCTCCGGAAGTGTCTGGGCGTAGTAACTACCAGAGAAGGCGTCGATTTGACAAAGGGTTGTGAATAGACAGATTTCAGAAGGTGACTAGAGAATATAGAAGAAGTTGAAATGGATTTTGTAGTGTGATTGGAAAGAAGATGGGGTGGTGAGAAAAGGGAAGAGGATAAAGCCATTGCTTTGATTGAAGACTGGAAACGGATGATGAAAGAAGCGAGAGGCTTTTGAAGCAGCAGAGGAAGCGAGGCAAGGAGGTAGAATTGGAAGTGGGTTTATCTCGTTATCTTCTTCGTGGGAAATACTTTGGAGTGGGCAAGACAGATTTTTAAAATCAGCCATATTATTCATAAAAATAAAAATATTATATGATTTACTGATCTATGTGTTTTTGTATACTTGCACTCAATGCAAAATGTTATTCGATATGCAGCTGAGTCTTTTGAAAGTCAGTTTTATTAAAATAAATCAAGACAACATTAAAAGTTCATCCTTCACCAAAAGAAAGAAAAATTTAAGTTTTATTTCTTATCTTAAAATTTAACAACTTTTTAAGTTTATTCTTATTTAATATGCATTCAAACATCCACACAATTGTTAGTGAGTGACATAACTATATATTTATATAAAAATAAAAATAAATAACTTATAAATAGGATATGTTCTTAAAAAATTTATAAATAGGATAAAAAATTTCCTTTTTACTTTATAAGTAAGATTCGATAGAGATTTATTTGAAAAATTGATAGAAATGAGTGTATGAACCTAACAATGCAATACAACATTTAGAAGGTTGTTAATTCTTTATAATGTGATTAACTAAATTTCAAACTTCAATTAAGAGAGATGCTCTCATTTAAACTTGATAATATATCGAATATAATTGTCTCCAATAGAAAAATATCAATATTTATGGTATATTCGATTTGATTACATAAAATAGGATTATAATCCTAATGTATTTTATTGATTCAAGTGTTTTATTGGTATATTAATATAATTCTAATTATAACAAATCATTTAATCATCATTAGATAGCTTTAGGTATGTAATTTGAATTATAACTTTTATAAACTAATATATAGTACTTGCAACTTTTATAAATCAATATTTAAATATTTATATCTTTCATTTTTAATTTTAATAGAGTTAAAAAAAATTTTAGATAAAATGTGATTTTCATTTTTTGATTATTTAATAACATACCATATAAATGTTTTATAATCATTGTTAACATTACACTACTTTCCCACCAATTACATCCTCATAAACTTAATTAAAGAAACTTAAATAGCATGTGCATTTGAGTGCAAAACCCCATTTAAGAGGATGAATTACATGGCATTAGAGTGTTTTAAAGAAATTATATTTTATTAACTAACTTAACCAACATTCTTAATATAATTAAATTAGCTAAATAAATTTTACATTAAGGATCATAGGAGTATTATTGTAGTGTACTCAACATTTGAAATTTTTTGTTTTGCAATAACTTAGTTGTATTTTAAATCTAACTTTTATAGACTAAAATCCTTTTTCCCTTGAAATCAATTACAATTTATAAGTTGATAAATATATTATAATTTTATTCTCTCCTTTCTAATTTTATTTGTTTTTAGATTTATTTTTCTCAAGCATATGCATTTTTTTTTATAAAAAATCCCGTTAAAGTGGCGACTTTTTTTTTTAACTTTTATTTGCATACTTATGTTATTTTAATTTTTCTTATTTATTTGTGATTGGAATGCATTACTAATTTTTCTTATATGAAAATAATAAATATTTCACCGTTCCCACTATATAAATAATAAACAGCTAGTTTTATTTCTCCCTGCGCTGAAAGATCAGGGGTTTAGCAGCAGAAGGAAGAAGAAAACAATGGCGCCGAAAACTGCCAGGGTCACCAGGAATCCTGAATTGATAAGGGGGGTCGGAAAGTTCTCAAGGTCGAAGATGTACCACAAGAGAGGTTTGTGGGCCATCAAGGCTAAAAACGGTGGCGTTTTCCCTCGTCACGATCCCAAACCTAAGCACGAAGCTCCCACTGAGAAGCCTCCCAAGTTCTACCCCGCCGACGACGTCAAGAAGCCCCTTGTCAATAAGCACAGGCCGAAACCTACTAAGCTCAGGTACCTATCGCTGTTCAACTCTTATGGCCGTTTGGTGCAATTAGATAAAAGATGAATAGATGAAATCCTATGCATTTTATTCATTATATTATTTTGTTGGTATAATAATGTAATCGAACTCGATTACAATGAATTACAAGTAATGTGGATTATGTAATTCGGATTCAAACTTATATAAATTAAAACATGTATATTTTTATAGAGAAAATATAAATTCTATTTGATGAAGTAAGGATACATTACATTCCTATCCATACTGTGAACCTATTAATTTTTCTTTTAATTGCTTTTTTTTTGAAATGGAGGCTAAACTGGTTCTGTTTATAGTATTTCGTTTTGTTTTTTTGATCTGACTTGGTGAATTTGATTTGTTATCTATGCCGGAGCACTTTTAATTCATGATTTTTTTTTATTCGATAATGTAGAGCGTAGTTGGGCAATTTCAATTTGAATTTAATTTTGGATCTGAAGTAAATTGTAGTTAGATACAATCCTTCCTTATAGCAGACTGTGAATTTTGGCTGTTTTTTTTTCCCGAAACATTTACGGTGGAATGATTTTGGGTTTGCTGTTTCTGTTTTTAGGGCCAGCATTACACCTGGTACAGTATTGATACTTCTTGCTGGGAGATTCATGGGAAAGAGGGTAGTGTTTCTGAAGCAGCTCCCTTCTGGATTGCTTCTTGTTACCGGTAAGTAATGTGTTTCTTCCAGTTTAATGATTCCATTGATGGATGATATTTCACATGTTCTGATCACAAATTGATTATATTTTTGTCTGTTATGTCATTCTCATTTTAGTTCATATGCTTAAGCTGTATATGTTTCAGCCTTAGACTCAATGTTGCCTTCTTGGAATGTGCCTTTATGCAAATGCTAATGTGTTGTGAACCCATGTTATAGTTTGTAGCAGCTCTATTTCTAATCAAATCACTTGGGAGCTAATTGTTCCTTTTTGGTTGTTGTGTTTGCTTTTCCTTCAGAGTCAACTCATCTGTTTTCTCATGTGTATTCCTTGACATTTCAGGTCCATTCAAGATAAATGGAGTACCGTTGAGGCGTGTGTGCCAATCGTATGTCATCGGAACATCCACCAAGATGGATATTTCAGGAGTTAACTTGGAAAAGTTTGATGACAAATACTTTGCCAAGAAAGCTGAGAAGAAGAAGAAAAAGGGAGAGGGAGAGTTCTTTGAGGCGGAGAAGGAGGTCAGTTGACAATTTTTTCTTTCTCTGCACAATTGTTGTTCCTCTTTGTGATTTCAAGTGTCTGTTCCTTTTTTCACCATTGTAGGAGAAAAATGTGATCCCACAAGAGAAGAAAGATGACCAGAAGGTATTGGACACAGCATTGATAAAAGCCATTGAGAGCATTCCAGACTTGAAGGCTTACTTGGGTGCAAGGTTTTCGCTCAAGGCAGGCATGAAGCCTCATGAGTTGGTCTTCTAAGCAGGGTCATAGATTTATTCTTTTCGTTCTGTTTTTGTTGAGCTAGGTCCGAGTAGCTTTACCCTTCCTCCATTCTTTTGCTGTGGGACGACTAAAGAATATGATTTTTTTTTAACACTAGTCTGGGGATTTATTTCCTTCAGTTTTGCTCTTTTTAACTGACTGATCTTTTTTATATAAAGTTGTTATATACTTGGCTAGTTACGAGTATGACAATAAGTTTGGGTTCTCTATGAGACGTCCAAAAAAAAAAAAAGTCAATTTCAGTAATTTTTGGTCGTTTGTGGTCGTTCTAATTGAATTATCTTTTGTCCCCATTGAAGATGAGAAACTGTTGCGAACGAATTTCGTAGTTGAATAAAAGAAGCGATTTTTATTATTATTATTTTATTTTATTTATTTCGGCATATTCACTTGGAGCCCGCACTTATGAAGGAAGGTGGTTTTGTGTTGGGAACAATGGTTTCATTCTGAAAACTTGTTGGCTTTGCTCTTCTCTTGATGGTTCCACTTGCCTTGTTTCATCCTCAATTGCGAGTTCATTTCTTATGCTTGCTAAAGCCTTTTCCTGGGCTGCTTGCTTCGGATTCCACCATTCTAATTTAGATTAATTCCAAAATTTGACTAATTCCAAACATATATATTATTTTTTGGCCAGAATTCCAAAAATACATTTAAATGTTTATTTTTAGGTCCCAGCTATATATTGTGTTTGAAATATTTCAATGACAAATGTGTAAATATGTACTGTGGGCTACTAGCATTTAGTTCACCGCATAGGGAGGGGCTGACTCCATTAGATTTGGATCCAATCTTTGATGTTGGTAATCTATTAAGCAAGCATTGTTTGTAAAATATGTAAGCAATGTGAGAACGTTTCATTGATGTTCTTGCCACGTTGGCCTTGATATTTTACTTGAGTCAGAATACCTTGGACTTTTTTTTTTCCTTCCCCTTTTCCTTTTTTGCCTTACAGAATTTGGATATGTAGTGTGATAATGAAGAAAATAAATTTTTGAAAATATATATTATTTGGGCTTTTGGGCTAATCCTAAATTTGATCGCTTCAAACCATTTGGAGAATCCTTTGATTTTGGAACTTGCAAAATGGTCATCTTTCTATACAATAGTTCTTAATATAAGATTTAATTCATTAATTTGAGAAAATTGAATAAGTTAAATAAATTATTTAATTATAATTTATATTAGATAATCTTTTTGAAATTGTTATGTATGTAATTAAATTATATATCAATTTATAAGTCAAATATATTAATTTTAAAAATAATAAATATAAATACTTTAAATAATTTATTTAACTTCTTTAATTTTTTCAAATTAATCAATTGAATCTTATATTAACAACCAGTAACCAGTAGTATTACTTTTTGGTACGTGAAGCAAAACACATAATTTTTAAAATTAATTCTATTTATCTAAGCATGATCATAAAACAGTGTGTAATAAGTAAACATAATTATCAGCTATATATATTCGACCATATCATCTAACTTGATCAGGTAAATAACAATAATAGGTCACTTACAATTACAGTACTCACTAATGATCTGGCTGCATAATCATTTATATTATAATACAAACGAAATGAATTAAAAAAAGAGTACATAATATCATCAATTAGAGTAAAGTATCAGTTCTAGCAGGCAATCTCTTGAAGAAATTACTTGGCACAGAAGGCATCTTGCTCCTAAACCTAGGATGGCGCAAACAATGCAAACCAGTGACCAAAGCCACAACTCTGAAAGGAGTAGCATAAAGAACCAATGCTGCACCGAAGCTGAACAGCACAAACAGACTAGTTGCTCTTGGATCTCTCCAACTTAACAGAGACTGAAACCTCTCACCTTGTGTAGCTATGTCTCCAACGACTGTTTGAATCCTCCCAGCAACACTTCTAAGCCTATCGTACCTCATTCTTACCACATCAAGCGACCGTGAAGTCGGAAAAGTATCGAACTCTTCATCTAGCTCATCTGGGTTTACAGATTCTGCCCATGAGATCTTTGTGTCCATGTGAGGTGGGTGCCTTGGCCTGAACCTAAAGTTCCAGAGACCAATCAAGAACATGTAGAGAAACAGAGTTGGGAGGATCAATTCTGGGTAACATATGAGTATCAGAAAGAGGATGTGAACTAGGATTGTTGTTATTGGATTCTTCCAATGGCAAACATCAGTGAACCATCTTCCCATTGAGATCAAACCAGAGAAGAGAGACATTATTCTGAAGAAATTAGCTTTGCTCCTTCTCATGCTCCACATGTGAGAATCAACATCAAGCATGTACTCTACAACTTCCTTTCTCAGAGATGGTTCGGCTCGGCCAAGTCTCATTGCAACTATGTTCATGGCTTGGTATCTTAAGTTCTCTATTTGGTTCACTGTGAAAGGGTGTAGGTAATGCATCTTGGGAAGCAAAGGATGGCCATAGATGTAAATCATGTTTGCCAGTGAGAGTGTAGTGAACCTTACTGCTAGTTGAAGCTCTCCCATCTTTTTGACTCCATGTGGGTGAAGAACAAGAAGAGGGTATGAATGAGTGTAGATTCTATGAGCCTCAAGAGTCGAAAGCCGGATTCTGACTTTCCCTATTCGCGAATCTCTTCCTCCTCCGCC
>QFDD01005325.1:0-17190 GCA_006871305.1 Vachellia collinsii | reverse complement strand
TTAGATTTACAGATTCAACATTCACCACTTATAGATTTCAGGAAACCGTTAGACGGATTAGACATGCAACAAGAGGGCAAATGTCACTTATTTATTTCTGCTGTATATCACATTAGACACACTTTTTTCACATTCCAGAGTCTCTTTCTTGTACTCCACAATTCTATCATCTCCCGCACATTCCAAGTCATTCAAATTATCTCGTATTTCAACAAGATTCATCAATATAATTTTTTTCATTCGTCTTACGTTAAAGGCTGTAGTCTTACTTTCTTTTCTTACTGTTGGTGACCCCAAATCTCTTTTTAATTTATTAATTGATTGAAATTTACATAAACAAAATTGCATATGTAAATCACTATCTACGAGATATTTAATATATTTCTTGGTATATCCATGCAACTGGAAGTGTACGAAATATGTAATTAAAGACTGAGACCTTATTGGTCTTTTATTGTTTCATTGAACAATGCTTTTAAGACGGTGTAATTTATATCCCCTCTTATCAATAATACATTAGATAAATTTTAATCCTCATATTTTCCCCCAAAATAATTCATTAGCCGACTAGAGAATATCACAAACGCTTACACTTGGTAGACTTGTTTAATATCACATATCAATAATGTTTGTTACTCTATAGTAAAACTTTAAAAGGACACTTGCTAAAAAGAATGAATAAGATGGCATAGCCTTGGTCACTTTCTAGGGCTTGATGCTCTGCACATGTTTGGGCTCGGTCCGATTTTTTCAGGGAACGGGCTAAATGCCCCACTTTCATGACCCTGCGTAGGCTGCAAAATACTTGAAAAAGAAGAATAATCTAATTTTCTTTAAAAACCATAATGGACTTCGGTGAGAATTCTGCATCTCATTGTCAAAATAAAAAAAAAAAAGAATTTTAAATCTTGAGCTAACGTCACCTAAATTGTTAGCTGTATCATGTAAATACTCATGATTAAGCTAAAATTTATTATTTATAAAAAAATCAAATTGACCGAAGAATGATTTTTAGGAGTGTATTATTGCTCTCCTTTTGTGGTAAACATTATTGCCTTTGAACAAGGTAGCATGTCAAACCAGTGATAAAACGTTGACATAAAATTGCTTTTCCCATTAATGAATAAGAAGAATGTAATAGCTACCTGAAAATTGTGGAAAAATCCCCATTTCAAAAATGAATAGCAGAATGAGATTTATGAAAGGATGAAGCCAATGAGGATCCCCAATAATTCCAATAGCCAAACTCTAATATTTTCACAAGCTGACCTGGTGACCATAACATTGTTCTATCATTTGAACCTTTTTTTTATCAATAAGATGTATTATTCAACTGAAGATAATTCTATTCAAAATACTGTTAAATATTAAATGTAAACATCTCTTTAGTGGGATTCAGAACTCATAAGTTAGAATATAAATGCAAAATAAGAAGTGGGGAGATCACTGGCCCAAGTTGGAGGGAAGGTTTAAATTGACCGATCATTTAATGGTTACAGTTGGCCCATGATACCATAACAAGGCCCATCTTACTTGGAGGTAAAAAGCGACGTCGTTTGCCGCCTCTTATCCTTATTCCATTCACCCGCTAGCCAGATCTGTTCATGGAGGCAGTCTTCACTGCATCTTGCTCGCGCCAACTGGCTGTGTTTTGCTTTCTGTGTTCTGCAACTTCTTTTTCTCTTATTCCCAATACCCCCTTATTTCCGTTTCCGTCGAAGTAGAGAGCGGAGACAGGGAGCAAGGAAAATTTTTCTTCTTGGGCTGGAGGCCGCCGTTCTTCTGACCTTGAATCCTGTCTTTAGGCTCTGAATTATATTATTATACATATCAGTGACTTCCGGCAGGAATATGGCTCTCCTTCTCAAAGCCTTGCCTTTGATAGCCCTCCGCCCTAAGCCATCATTCTTCTTGATCAGCAGCATTTCCAATTCCCTTCACAGAGCACTTCCCTTATGCAGAACTGTTTTTTCTGCTTCGGCTTCTTCATCTCCTTCAATACAACCACCTACTTCTGCCTCTGAAACACTAACATCTAGTTCTCATCCACCTTTTGACCTCAAGGAGTCTCTTGAATGGGTTGCTAGGGATGCTTTTTGTGGCGAATTGTCTTTGAACGATGTAGGTAAAAGGGTCCAGCTTTGTGGCTGGGTTGCTCTTCACCGTGTCCACGGTGGCCTCACATTTCTTAATCTCAGAGATCATACCGGTATCATTCAGGTACTCAGCTAGCTTCTATTATATCAGGTTGCTTATTTGTAGGATTGCTGCTCAGCACAATTTCTGTTATCAGTATTGTTGCAAGTTTCAGCACTCATCTTGCCTTTTATACTTTGTCATTCCAATGATTTGTACAATCGCATTTGTACTGATTAATATTAAAATGGAGGTTACGACCCTGCCAGACGAATTTCCTGATGCTCATTCAACAATCAATGACATGAGACTCGAATATGTTGTAGCCATTGAAGGTATTGTCCGGTCTCGGCCAAATGAATCCATCAACAAGAAAATGAAAACCGGCTTTGTTGAGGTATGCAGTGATATTTAGCCAGGGCATCACATTTCTGTTAGTCAGGTCCAATTTATAATATATTGTCTTTTCATTTATAATGCTTGTCAAATTTGAGTAAGAGATAGATTGAACAACAATTTGAAATTCTTGTCCTTGAGAGCCTTATGATGCTTGAGCTTGCTCCTGATATGTTGCTTTTGGAGGTTTAGCAAGGAAGAATGGCATGGCCTGCTATAATAACTTTTCCTATCTGAAAATTCCTCTCTTTGCATGAAAGTTCTTTGTTTTTTTTTTTCCCTTTCAATTCTTTCCCATGTTCATTGATCGTTACTTAGCATTTGAAGAAACAAGCCATTGTGCACTAAACCAATTGGTTTTTGGTGTTCTGTTACCCTGGGTTTGAAATTACTGCCCTTTTCCGTTAATATTCCAAGTATTTGTGTGTGGTAGGTTGTTGCCGAGAGTGTTCATATATTAAATGCCGTAAAGTCAAAGTTACCATTCTTAGTGACTACAGCTGATGATGCAAAAGATTCTCTTAAAGAAGAAATCCGTTTGAGGTACTTACAAAGAGCTTGAAGCTCATATTTGATTTATCTATATGTATTTTGGTAGCTGTTCCATTAAAGTGTTGTCATAATCATGTCAAGACCTGGTCTTTAACTTCAACTTCTGGGAAATTAGACTTCTCATTCAGTAACGTATCAAAAGTTGACATGCTTGATACCCACACTCTTATGTGGTACTGAATCTTCGTGGCATTGTTTTATGTGTTAGAAAGTTAGGCATTGTATAACACCTCTTGTTTATATTTACTTATTTATTTTGTGTAGATCTATTCTTAATTTCTGTTCTTGGCAGGTACCGATGTCTGGATCTAAGACGGCACCAAATGAGTTCCAACATATTGCTGCGGCATAAAGTTATTAAACTCATTCGAAGGTATCTAGAAGACACGCATGGTTTTGTGGAGGTAATGTTTAGTGAGTGCTTTATTTGTGTTGTTATCTCCACCATTTGAGTTACAGTGCCTCCTCCTCTACCATTTTGCTTTGAGGTTGATGGTTGGTATCATCTATTGATCTTTGTCTTTTATGGTTACAAGGTAGATTGAAACTCCAATACTGTCTAGATCCACCCCTGAAGGTGCACGAGATTATTTGGTGCCCTCAAGAGTCCAGGTATTTACAACTGTTTAGATTTTGATAGCCTTGTAATTATGCTTTTCAGGCATTGATACTCAAAATGGTTACAAAAGACTATGACCTTAAAATTCCTCAAGTTTTCTTTGGTGTTTGGTATGTTTCTGAAATGAATTGCATTACCCTTATCGGCAATTGATAATATGACTCACAATAGACTGTGTAATGCATTGGAAAACATGACTAGTTGTTTGGAATAATATATTTCATAATCATAGCATTGGTCAGGGAAAAACTTCTAATTTTGTCTCTTTAATTATCATTGTGTTTGGGCTAGTTTCTTTGTGCTAGTGTTCTTAATTAGTTCTCGTGTCACTTGTGAAGCCAGGAACATTCTATGCCTTGCCTCAAAGTCCACAGCTCTTTAAACAAATGCTTATGGTAGCTGGTTTTGATAAATATTATCAAGTAGCAAGGTGAGATTTTTTTTTTTTTTTGTTAGTTGTTTAAGCCTCTGTTGCTATATTTATTCAAGATAAATTCAAGCTTTCATTACTTCTATGAACAGAAGCCTTGTGCCGGGCATAATTTCTGAGATAGCTATTTGAGCTTTAGTATGATATATATGTTCTGTTTGTTTAAAAGTTTTTTTTTTTTTAATTAGTCGAAGTTATATATGACTGAATTCATCCTAAATGTTGTGTGTGATAGTGATGCCATGTGCTGATTTTGCCAGATGTTTTCGTGATGAAGATTTAAGAGCAGATAGACAACCTGAGTTCACACAGCTAGATATGGAAATGGCTTTTACTCCTTTAGAGGACATGTTGGCACTTAATGAAGATTTGATCAGAAAGGTTGGCTTTTATTGTTTGTATTTAGAAGCCTCTCTATAAAAACATTTTAAAAAATGCCACGTAAGTTGAAATTAGTGTAAGCATATTGTTAATGTAAATCTTGGAAGTGAGGGACATGATAGAAGTTGATAATATCTTGGCTCTTGCGAAGTTCCTTTAGGTTGAGAAAGTGAAGCAGTGGAAGTACATATGTACGTGCCTACCCACAAACTTGGACAGATGCACGCATGCACATGCTCACCATGCTTAGACCCTAACATAGCTGCGAGCTTAGACCCTAACAAAGATGACCTCATGCGCATATTCATACAGGGATCCATATAATACAGTCGTAAGCATTTTCAAATGTATACTATAAATAGATACGTGTGCACACAGATTTCTACATGCTGATGAACACACCCATTCATATATGAATCTGAGTGACTGGAAATTGTTTAGGGCGCTGGGTACTTATTGTATATCCATACAACTGCACTTGTTTTTGTCTTTTAAATCTGCTGATTACCTTAATATATGCTCTTGTTGTGGGTGTAAATAGGAGGTGTTTGTTGCAGGTTTTTCTTGAAATCAAAGGAGTGGAGTTACCAAATCCATTTGCCAGGCTTACTTATGCTGAAGCAATGAGTAGATACGGTTCTGACAGGCCAGATACCAGATATGATCTTGAATTAAAAGATGTAGCGATCTATTCTTTGACTTCCTCCACAATACTTTGGGAAATTTTGGTTGCATATTTCTAGTTATTATTTATAGAACTTTAGAACATCCGCTTCGTGTCCCATCTTTCATTTAATAAATCTTGCTTTAGTTATAGAATCGTCATTTTTTGTAATGTAGGTTGTGTTGATAATGTTTTATTTATCTGTCTCTCCTTATGAATTGATCTTGCTGAAATAAAATTTTCTTTCGGCTGCAGGTATCAGATATTTTCTTAGGATCTTCCTTCAGGGTTTTCTCTGATTCCTTGGATAGTGGGGGAATTATCAAAGTGTTGTGTGTGCCTTCTGGCGCAAAAGGTTACTCAAATTCAGCTCTTAAGAAAGGTGATATTTACAATGAAGCTCTCAAATCTGGAGCCAAGGGCTTGCCTTTCCTCAAGGTCTTGGATAATGGTACAGAAATGAATCTTCGATTGAAAAATTTCTGTCCTGAGACATGTTTAAAGTGTTCCATAGCTTACTATATGGTTTATTTTAGGAGAGTTTGAGGGGATCGCTGCTTTAGCATCAAGTATGGACCCAACTACTAAAGAGAAGTTACTAGGCCGGTGCTCTGCTGGACCAGGTGATCTTTTCCTATTTTCAGTGGGTCATCATGCATCTGTGAATAAAACTCTAGATCGTCTTAGAGTTTATGTTGCTCATGACCAGGGTTTGATTGACCATGTAAGTTGATGATCTAACCTATGTTAAAAAAGAAGTTCTTTGTCTAAATCCTTCCTCTGATATTTGTATTATATGTGTGAGTAGGGCAGGCATTCAATTTTGTGGATCACTGATTTTCCAATGTTTGAGTGGAACGACTCAGAGCAGAGGCTTGAGGTCTGTTCCGTTTTTAATTAAACCAAGCAATATATTTCCTTTGCTATTAACTTATTATCCTGTTCTGCAATGTCAATTACTCTCTCTCACACGCACACACGTGCAAGCACATGCACAAGACTTAGGTCATTATGAGTTGGCAAATTTTCCTTTCTGATTGATGAGTGATTGCTGTTCAGTTTATTTTACCCTCTTTTGTTGGGGGTGGAGTGTTTAGGTTTTTTTTTTGTAGCCATGCTTAAAATTGTTATTTGGTGCAGGCTTTGCATCATCCTTTCACAGCTCCAAACCCTCAAGATATGAATGATCTTGCTTCTGCTCGGGCCTTGGCTTATGACATGGTTTACAACGGGGTGGAGGTAATTGAGTTGTTTAAAAAAAAAAAAAAATCTAAATTCTCTCCCTTGTGTAGGCTGGAGCACGATAATTTTATTGCCATTGTCTATATTGATAACTGCTAGTTTTATTGTGGGTCTACCTTTTAGATTGGTGGAGGAAGTTTGAGAATTCATAAACGGGAAATACAGCAAAAGGTTTTAGAGATCGTTGGCATCTCAATGGAGCAGGTTAGTGGGCCTATACCCCAGTAAAACAATGACACGGATGCCTTGAGTCAATAACAAGACCTTTCTGTATACATTCAAATTTTTTGTATTGGGAATAATAACTGTCTTTGTGCAAAAATTTAGTTGAGTACTGTTATGACCCGGAGGTATAAAAGACAGATTTACATACAAAATTATAATTAAAAGCTAAGACTTCATTACATTAATAGATAAAAGATCACGCTTTTACACTGGCACAAGGGAGGAACAATTACAGACTCAAAGGATAATGAACAATACTACAAAGAACACTCACAAGACACTCTCTAAGACACAACTCTAACATAAACTGATTGCCAAACTTTCGAGAGGAATGGCACTCTCCACCCAACAGGGCCAAGCCACAATTTTTCTACAATCTTCCTTGCCTCTTGCTCTACTGAAAGGGAGATTTATAGAACCCAAAAAGTACCTCTCACAGTCTCCAACCTATAAACTTTGACCATTGCCATACTATAGCCACCCTATTTTATGTTTCTTTCTCCAAAATAACAAGTCAAAGTGCAGACCAGAAAAGTATGTTTTCCCTAAGTTACCAAAAGTGGTCCTATCAAGTACCTTTTTTTTAATGATCTGATACACTTAAAGTTAATTTATTCTTGCTATTTTGGTTTTTAGCATTGTGGAAGATGTGAGTTTTTCTTTGACATGATTTCTATTGTCTCTTAGGCTGAAGCGAAGTTTAATTATCTTCTTGAAGCATTAGACATGGGGGCTCCACCACATGGTATGCAGACTTTTGTATCTGTTAGTTCTCTTGTATACTTACCTCGTATCCCTTAAATCACTTACAAAAATGCTATTTGAAACACATTGGTGTGTGTCTGGGTGCTCCTAAAATTGACTTATTTGAGAAAACAACCCAAACACTTCAACAACCTCCAAAAAATCACTTTTTTTTTTCACAAGATCTATCTTGCTCTAAAATATCTATTTGTTAATTAGTCACTTTTCTCCCAAATTTGTTCTCCAAAAGCCAATTTAAACAAAGCCCCCATCTTCTCTTCTCTTGTGAAGAAAGGGGGGAAAAACCGACATAATTGTTAGTTTTAGTGTGAGTGGATTGGTTAACAATGGTGAAGATGAAATGTGGCAGGTGGAATAGCTTATGGATTGGACAGATTGGTGATGTTATTGGCGGGAGCTGATTCCATTAGAGATGTCATTGCTTTCCCAAAAACTACCACTGCCCAGTGCGCCCTCACTAAAACTCCTTCAGAGGTGGATGCTCAGCAGCTCAACCATCTCTCACTTAAACTCTAGATTTTACCTGTTTTGGTCAATTTTGTTTAAAATGAAATCAATGTCATACTGTCAGTTAGCTCGGAGAGCATCATGGTGCCATGCGATTCATGTAATCAACTGCATCTAATGGAATGAGGTTTATTATATACATTAAAACTTGGGGCTTTGTTTTCCTATATCTGACGTCACATTAGATTTTTAGATTACTGCCATAAGCCAATTAATAATGGGTAGAGAATGAGCTATTACATAATCCCGAAGGCCAAAGAAAACGAACTCATCTGTTATCTGCTTTATGTCTGACAAAAGAAGGAAGAAGAAAACTTCATTCTCCGATTTGTTGACAAAACAATACTGAAGCAATAAATATTATTAGAGGCTTGACGCGGGGGCAAATAATTAATTACGACAGAATGAAGCAATTAACGAATATTCAACGGGACAAAATTCTGCAAGATGACATCACCGGAATTAAGCGCCAGAGTTATGATTCTTTGGTGGGAGGTCACAATCTTGTTGATAACGAATTATCATTTATATAAATAAGCTGTAATACAGATATAAAGCTTATTATGATAGTGAGTTGGCGGTGAAGATGAAGCGAACACACACACACACACACGGATGTGGATTCCAGCTAATATGTAGAATTAGCATTAATAAGGTACGACAAGGAGAAGAAAAGTTCAATAATATAACGACCATGAAATTGCAGTGGGGAGGAACATTATTGCAGAAAATGAAAGATTGGAAACAAATTTGATGCTGCATTGGGAGTGGCCGACCATGCTGCAGAATTAATCATACGTACCTTTCATCTCTATATCATTATCCATCAGTGACCTTGAGACTTAATTACTCTTTTTTTTCATTTTAAAATTGAATTCAATGGTCATTGTATAAAGCAAAATTGTATGAAACAACATTTTCATGAGTTGTATAGTTGGTTCAGATGCAGCTCATCACAAGTCACAAGGGATATATCAACTCTAATTAACGAACACATTTTCTTCGGCCTTGCTAATCTAGCTAGATATCTCATTTACTCCCTCAATAGCTTGTATGAGGAAGAAAAAGAAGAAGGCCTTAAAAATGACATACACCAGCAAAACTTACGAATTAGAAAAATAAAAAATGAATGAAACCTCGCCGTATATAGATTTTTCCTACAACAATAAACTTTCTTTTTTAAAAAAATGTACGTACGTGGCCACCAAAGAACTTACATTCATAGTTTAAAAAAAAAAAACTATTTTCACCTAAATACGCAGGGATGGACCTGAACAGATAGAGGAACACCAAGGAGACTAACAAGAACAACCGCCGATGGTGAAAACTTCAGAACAGTGTGGGGATATTGGTTTTCAATAATCTGAACTAATTTTTTTTTTTTTTTTTGCATTGATTCTTTATCTTACAATCAACTTGCCATGTCTATAAAACAACAAGACAGCGGGGGATAATGCAGTGTGAAAGGATGACCTAGATATATCTTATTGAATTAAATAAACAAAAATAATTCTAAAAGAGATACAAATATAATTAAATCCCAACTAATCTAATATGATAATCAAGATATCACCAAATAAGAAATCCTCAAAAACATTACCCTAAACATCTAAAATAACCTAATTATCCTTTATCCAATGGTAAGGTACCCGCATTATATTTATTATTTTTCTTTAAATTTAATTTATCAGCTTTATAAATTTATATAAAATCTAATTATATACATAAATAAAAATTTTAAGTAACGTGTTTATTTTTTTAATTTTTTTTTTTTTAAAAAAAGTCAATTGACCCTCGCTTGCTTGTGGTATTTTTGAAAACTAATGAATGTATATATGGGAGGTTGATGATAGCCTTACACGTATACAGAGTAAATTAAAGTTAAAAAAGGCAGGCAATCGAAAGAAGACCCTTGGCATGAGAAGAAAAGACAAATTTTGGAGAAGATTAATTAAAGTGATAAAAAAGAGAGAGATGGACTTTTTGTGAGTTTTATTAAGGAAAATGGAGGAGAGAAATTTTACAGACGGGTCAAGCACGGACTTGTTGGCCGATGAAAACGGCATCGTAGCGGGAACGCCATACGTTGGGAGAGCTTCACGAGTCAAAATATCATTAGGCAGACCAGTTTTGAAAACTAAGTATATGGTTCTCATTTTGCATAACCCCTCACTGGTTGGCCATACATAAAGCAAAGCTTAATTAAATGGCTGGATTTATCATGCCTTCATGCCACCTGCTTCCCACTTTCATCCATTCATTTCCTGACACGTACCCTCCAACAAAACCCCACAGGGCTTACGCAGCTACAGTGAACTTTGTCATCTAATTAATTTCCCTTCTTCAATCTGATCAACTTAAATTAATTTATAGTATAGTATGTCCCTCATCCACATCATTTGTGATTGATTGGTTCATATATATAATATATATGGATGAATGTATTTATTTGGCTTTTATTTTCTTATTAAAATACTACGTGATGCATGATTAAAGAGGAGGATTGGAGAATCGAGTGGAAGGAGATGAAATCAAAGAATAGGAGCGCCGAGAGAGGAGGATGTTGACTAAAGCGTTGACGAAAGCGATAATAAAGAGGCATTTAATTACCCATCATATCACTTGTAACCTCTTCATCATCAAACGTCTTATCAAGTGGCCTAGCTTATAGTCGATCCATGGCTTCAACTAATTATTTTGATTAAAAGCCATAAAGCTTCATTTCACACACACACACATCGATCGTTATCTTTATCTTCACGAAGACCCTCAAGATTCCGTCCCACTCATCAGCTCTCTTTTGAGTTGATGGACGACATAACGTAGTACTAGCTTCCATGCACAATCGACAGTATTGTATTTTTACGTAACCACATTTACGTGCATGGCCGAATAGCCCAGCCAGCATGCATCGTGTAATAATTTGGAATATTTACCTAAAACCTCCTAATTAAACCCAGATTATCCACACGGGTTACTGAAGCCAGGTGATAGATAGAACTTCTCCCAATTAATGTAATTTATTGTATGTACATATATATATATATATATATATATATAACAATTTGGATTCGAATTCCTAATCACTAGTTTTAAGTGATGATGAGAACCCCTGCCACTCTCGTCAATATATAGGAATTCAGTTAGGCAAAATGAAAAATGGGTAAAGATTTGGTGCTAGTCTCTTTTCTCATTAAATGGAAAAGCAAGCAACTCGTTGATTAATGAAAAACAATAAAAGAAAAGAAAAGAAAAGAAAAGCAAGCAATGTTGAATGAGCTATATAAACTCGTATCGGTCACATAAATTAATTGAAAGAAAATTTTATTACACAAAATCTGTTTATTTAATCAATTTATATGCTGATATTGATCCACACGATCGATCACCTCTAAATTGTGAGTCAAGTCTCCCCATAACAGTGACATAGTAGGTTGAGCTTTAGACATTAAAAGCACGACCTACCAAAAAACCAAGTCATTGCAGCCTATAAATAGAATGCTACTGGTTTCTTCGTTCACAAGCATTTCAAAGAGAGAAGAATCCTCTCTTCTTAATTACTCCTATCATTTCATTTCAGTCTCAAACCAAACAACATCTTTCTTTTTTACTCCAAAATATGATCAATATGGACAAGCTTTTCTTCAACTGTTCCATAGGTTCTTCCATATTGTTTCTGATCACCATTCACTCCTCCTTGATGGCTCTGCATGGCAGTGAAGCTTCCTTATCATGCCTCCATACTCCATACCCTCATGTCTGCAACCACTACATGGCCAATAATACACTCTCCACTTCCTCCTCCTTCCATGATATGGCTCTTAAGGTCACTTTGGACCAAGCCCTTGATGCCCATCGGCTTGTCTCAGCCATGCAACTGGACAATCACTTCACAGACAGGCGAGCCAGGTTGGCCTGGACAGATTGCTTAGAGCACTATGAAGACACGGTTCACCAGTTGAACCGCTCTGTCACGAGCTCCAAGAATCTAAACGATAGGCTCACCTGGTTAAGTGCCTCGATTGCCAACCACCAAACATGCCAAAATGGCTTCCTTGACTTCAACCTTCATGCACACCTTAGCTTCTTCCCAAATATGCTCACTAACTTCTCCAAATTGATCAGCAATTCCTTAGCCATTACCAGTGCCATGTCCACATCGTCTTCATCATCATCACAAATTGATAATAATAATTATGGTGGGAGGAAGCTGTTGTTGTTTGGAGGATTCCCCGAGTGGGTTTCGAGCTCCGACAGGAGGCTTCTTGCAGGGGAGGCGGCGCCGAGGGCGGATGTGGTAGTGGCGAGAGATGGGAGTGGGGGCTATAAGACGATAACGGAGGGGGTGGAGGCGGCGAGTAAGTTGAGTGACGGTGGAGGGAGGAGGGTAGTAGTGCACGTAAAAGCGGGTGTGTATGAAGAGAACGTTGTGATTAAGAGGACAATGAAGAACTTGATGATCGTTGGAGATGGGATTGGCGTTACCGTTGTCACGGGTAGCAAGAATGCTCAGGAAACCACCACTTTCCGTTCTGCTACTTTTGGTAAGTCTTGTTATATATTCTCAATCCTTTTGTTATGCATAACACACACACACAAACACACTCAAAATGGTCATTGTTCAGTTTTATTGTTACTCCAATGGAACACTAATAAGCTTAATTAATACATATTATAGATAAATCGTTTCAAGTGAAATTATCACATAGGAATTAGTCTGTACAGTATACTAAACTTTATAATTATGATTAAACTATTAACAATCATCATAGAAATCCTATATAAAAATTCAAAATGTATAAATTAAATCTTGACTAGTCTAACACAAGGTGCTCCTAATAGCAGCGAAAAATATAAATCCTCAAAAATATTAGAATTTAATTATAATAAATTGATCTTTCATCGAAAGAATAGGTTTAAATTTTATGTTATTGAATTTGGTCTATTTTGGTAAAAAAATATTGGGCTATATATATAGGCAAAAAAAGATTATATTAAGAAACAAATTAGTCGGCCAGTAAAAAAGGTGATTCATCTAAAGTATTTGAGGAACTATCTAATTGTGATCATCACACCTGGTCCCACTGAAGAATGGGACCAGCAAGAAGTGCACCTTTTGGTCAACATGAATCATCCAAATTTCATCAAAGCAAGTGACTTTTCTAACCTTTTATCAACTGAAACAAACAGGTGGATAAGAAAATATTTGATATTTCGACGTAGGAAAAAGAAAATCTATTGTTGGTTTTCATGAACTCACTTGAAGAAAATCTCTTTGATCTGTTATATAGCTGTTTCTGGAGACAACTTCATCGCCCGAGATATCACCTTCGAGAACACCGCCGGGCCTGGGAGCCACCAGGCGGTGGCCTTTCGCTCCGGCGCCGACCACTCTGTGTTCTACCGTTGCAGCTTCGAGGGCTACCAAGACACTTTGTACGTCTACTCCCAGCGCCAATTCTACCGTGACTGCGATGTCTACGGCACAGTGGACTTCATCTTCGGCGACGCCGTCGCTATCCTTCAGAACTGCAACATCTACGTGAGAAGGCCGATGAGCAACCAGCAGAATACGGTGACGGCGCAGGGGAGATCCGACCCAAACGAGAATACCGGCATCATTCTCCACGGCTGCCGCATAACTGCGTCTTCAGACATGAGGTCCGTGCAGAGCTCGTTCAAGACCTTTCTCGGCCGGCCGTGGAAGGAGTACTCGAGGACGGTGGTGATGAAGAGCAACCTCGACGGCGGGCTGATCAACCCGGAGGGGTGGACGCCGTGGAGTGGCGGCTTCGCTCTGAAGACTCTATATTACGGCGAATATATGAACACAGGAAGTGGAGCCGCCACTGGTGGGAGGGTGAAATGGCCAGGGTTTCACGTGATCACGAGTCCGTTGGAGGCCGGAAAGTTCACAGTAGGGAATTTTCTAGCCGGAGAGTCATGGATTGCCGGCACCGGAGTACCATTTGACGCAGGGTTGTGAGGGGAAGATGAGGGTGGTGGTGGTTATTATGTGAAAAAAAGAACAAGGGAAAGAGAGGATAGTGACTGTGTGTATGAAGAAGACAAGAAAGGTGGGAAATTGTCACGTAGTGATCTCAGACTTCTGTGTGATGTTAGGGTTTCGTTGTATGTACGGTACAGGGACACAAGGTTGCTGTACTCTCTCTTCCTGTGCTTCATGGTCTTTCTTGTGTCCGGAGTGAGCGTGTTAAATAAATTTGTCAGTCAAACAAAGTAGGAAGATATATATGATAGGAACATATGTGGTCAACTTTGTAATACGTCTATTGTTTGTGGAGAAGTGACCCTTAAATGTGAAAAAAGTTGTAAATAAATCCATATATATGTGTGTGTGTGTGTGTGTGTGTGTGTGAAATTAATAATGATCCACCGTATATTCTCTCATCCCTCTAATTTCATTATCATACAGCCTAGTTTCCTGGTCTTGTGCGCTGTCGAGTAGTCTTCTTCTCCTGAAGATATAGCGCATTTGCTTTCGTTTCACGTGGTTTTGAATATTTAATTATATATATATAATAATGAAAAGATATTTAATGCTTAATTATGAGATGTTTGAAAAATAAAAAAAAACTATTATTATCTGAATGTTATTTAGATACATATAATAATATATGTATTTTTAAGAAGAATCTTATATGTAGATTTAAGCATTTTAAAAAATTTCATTTATATGTTTAAACGCTAGTACTATTCTTTTCCAAGTTCATGTCCTCCTAAAAGATCTTTGATCCTCAAAGTAGTTAATATTATTAAGCTAGCGGACATGAGTAAGGGTTTAAATAATTATGTTATCTGGTTTGACTAAATATGCGATGGATAAGTTGATCAGGTTAGTTACCGTGCATAAATCAAGCTAGTATTATAGGAGGAGAAGTGTTTAAGCTAAGATTAATTAATTTGTTCTAGAACCTGATTAGAGACAATGTGGGATGCTAATGATCCAATTATGATTAGTGCGTTGGTGGACCTTTGATTTGATGTTAACGACAATCAAATTGACAAGTCAAGTCACCTCTGTCGTTTGCAGTGGCCAGCTGCATCCTGCGAGCAACTTGTGAATACTGAATAGAACCTCTCTGGCTCAGAATTACCAAAGGATTATTACAGGAAAGAATTGAAGGTAGTTGAGATTGAGAGGTTATGACATATTATCAAATTAGATGTTGAGTTGAGAGCTGCATGACCACCTTTATGTTCAATAGTCCTCTGTTTTTGCGGCATTAGCTTCTTCTATCAGTTATACATTTATATTTTCCCCCTAAAGTATAGCTATCTTCCTATTAGAAGCAATCCAGAATAAGCACCTCTCTCAATAAGGATTTAAACCCTGATTCGTTATGTTACGAGGGATTAGCTCTTTCCCCTGGACCTAACACTCGTTGGTTAATTGATTATCCTTTGTATTTCAATGACAAAAAAGAAACATAAAATTCATCCGTTTCATGAGAATAATAAGTTGGAAGAAGTTCGAAACAGGAGGTTGTGATTGCGCGGGTAAGGATTATTCTCATATTTACGCTTTATATTTAATTCAAAATCAGTTTGTTCTCAGTGGTCTTGGTCATTAGGCCACAACTTTGCCAAAAAAGGGGAAAAAAATCGCTCGAAAGATTGATATATGTCAAGATAATAGTAATTATCTTATTTTCGTGAACATGATTCCCAGGTTACATGAAACTAACAGGGCTACAGGCTAAGGTTAAGGAGGTGGTGATCTCAGGTACCTCCTCAGACATTTGCAGCTGTTTTGAGGCATCAGTAAAACCTTCTGATGTCCCAATAAAAGAAAATAAAAAGAAGATTGCATTAAACTCTAGAAACCAGAGAACACATGCTTATAGCATACTGGATGCAATGCAATATACACGGAACCGGAACCAGTATATATATTACCCCTGATATGTTATTTTTAGTAGCCACCTCCTTTTATGATTGGAGATTGACGGGCACTGCCATTTTGTTGTTTCTCAAGTATTTTTTGACCTGATTATTAAGTTATTTTGATAAACCCTTTTTTCGGTGCTCGATGAACCCCTTTTGCTTTAAAACGAAATTCTTGATCCAGTTTAGCCTTTTCAATGCTGACTTTAAGAAGCCAGAAGAAAGGGCGGGTTCACATAACCAGCGAGTACTAGCGACCTTATCTCGATTGGCCCTTAAATCTAAACTCAACGATAATTTATTTCCAAAAATAATCTGCCTCTACAGTTTGAGAAAAAAAGAAGGGAAAGCAAGGAGGAAAGAACGGATGAGAGAGGTTACCAACGACGAGGAAGCAGTATGTTATATTGAGAAAATGTCTCATCAGCAAGATTTTCCAATTAAGATTTATTCAGCACATCAAAATTTACAGTAACTTTGTAGGAAAACTGAATCACAACAGAACCATAAACGACGGTGTTTCCTTCTCAACGGGTTAAAACTGGGGAAAGAGGGATGATTTTTGTGGGAGATAAATCTGAGCCAGCTTCAGCTGTATGAATCATGTAATGACAGTGGGAGCTGATCGCCCGGTGAATTCTTGCATCTTTGAAAGTTTCAATGCAACCTCCACCTATTCACATAATTAAGTTCGCGCTCAGTCAAGTGCAATGACGAAATTTTAATTAAAATTTCTAGTCTATAGGCGGATGGTTTTGATCCATTCCTTCACAACAGAAAAGAGACAACCTTACAAGAGGGGGAACAAGTTACTAAAAAAGGAAAGGTAAAAAAAATCTTACCAGCGGGGCAAGTGCTTCCTGTGAAAGTCTCCCAGTTTTTGATGAATCCTTTTCATATTGCTCAATGTACAGGCGAATAGTAGCACCTACTGATCCAGTTCCAGACAGGCGGAAAACCTATTTGTATTTGAAAACCGGAAGGGATTAAAGTAAACCTCATAATAATGAGAGGCGAAGGAAAATTATAAATTCTTGTAGATTTTCTGTTATAGATAATATAGATTCCATGCAAGTCATAGGTGCATTGAAAATAAATTCAAGCCAACATTCACAACAACTTGTCTATCACCGACAATTCTGGAAGTCCACTTGATGTTGATTCTCCAAAAACGCTAAGAAATATTTCAGAAGTAAACTTACCAATCGTGACCCGTCCCCAAACAAATATCGAATGCCCTGATGTGACGATATGGAACCATCAACAGGATCTTTGTATTCAAATTCATCAGCACGTACAACATTTGATACATCTGACCTTACTCCCTTAATTATCCTAAAGACGCAGAGAATGAGATTAGTCAGA
>QFDD01005324.1:0-12806 GCA_006871305.1 Vachellia collinsii | reverse complement strand
TGATACATACAGATTCAATGCACTGACATGCACTGCATAAGGGGTGCTATTAACTTTTATCCTCTTTTTTGGGTAGATTGTGACCAACTCAGGTCGTGCAAGTACGTTAGCAGCTACTGATGCAGCTACTCCTACGTTAAGGCGCATTGAAAGAGCAGCAATAGCTGCTGCCACTCCTATTACTTACCATTCTAGGTATTTGGTTGCATTTCATTGATTTTGAATCATTGCCAAATTTTCCCTATCTAATGTAAGTTCTGTCTTCCGCAGTTCTGATGATTCTTTTGTATTCTGCTTTTCCATGGAAATTTAGGGAACTTTTGCTCCTAATTCATGAGCACCTTCAAGCTTCTGGGTTGTCACAAACTGCATCTACGTTGCTTAAAGAGGCTCAGTTGAATCCTTTGCCATCATTGGTTGCTCCATCATCTCTTGCACAAGCGGCCACCTCACAGGAAGCTACTTCAATACAACTGCAGTGGCCCTCGGGTCGGACCTCTTCTGGATTTCTCACTAGCAAATTAAAGCATAATGCTAAGGATGAGGATTTTAGCTTGAAGTCTGATTCAGCCATCTCTTCTAAGAAAAAGACACTGACTTTCTCATCTTCTTTTGGCCTACATTCAAGACATCAATCTGTTGATTCTCAACAGTCACTAGTAAGAAAAGGATTGACTACTGGGAAGGAGTCTTCTGAATCTTCAAGTTCATTAGAGACTCCATCAGAACCTTCAATCAAACATAACATTGATGCAGAGTCTCAGTATAAGACCCCAATCATGTTGCCTGTGAAACGCAAGTTACCTGACTTGAAGGATATAGGTGTATTGTCATCATCTGGAAAGCGACTAAATGTTGGGGATCAAGGACTTCGATCACCTATTTGTCCAACTCCAAGTACAATTCGCAAAAGCAACCTGCAGAATGATGCTGTTGGGGTTTTTACTCCAAGTTCCATCCTGAGAAATCAACAAGGGCGATGCTTTGGTGAGTATGTGGATGAATGTCAATTAAACAGCTCAAATCTTGGTCAAGTGACTCCATCCTCCCAAATATCAAGTGACCTTCTGCCCAACAATCAAGAGCGTTTAACATTAGACTCTCTAGTGGTTCAGTATTTGAAGCATCAGCATCGCCAATGTCCAGCTCCTATTACCACTCTTCCTCCACTATCTCTTTTGCACCCACATGTTTGTCCTGAACCGAAGAGAAGCGTTGATGCCCCATCAAATGTGACGGCTCGGCTTGCTACGCGTGAGTTTAAACATATGTATGGTGGAGTGCATGGGAATCGTAGGGACCGGCAATTTGTTTATAGCAGGTTTAGGCCATGGCGTACATGTCGGGATGATGTTGGTGCCTTGTTGACATGCATTACTTTTATTGGGGATTCATCTCGTATTGCTGTTGGGGGCCACAACGGTGAGCTCAAAACATTTGACTCCAACAACAATAATGTGGTGGAGACCTTTGCATCTCATCAGTCTCCTTTGACACTTGTGCAATCTTTTGTTTCTGGAGAGACTCAACTGTTGCTTTCTTCAAGCTCCCAAGAAGTGAGGCTGTGGGATGCATCAGCAGTATCAATGGGTCCTACCCATTCATTTGATGTGTGCAAAGCTGCCAGGTTTAGCAATAATGGCAATGTTTTTGCTGCCTTGTCATCAGAATCTGTTCGTAGGGAAATCCTCTTGTATGATATTCAAACTGCTCAATTAGAGTCAAAGCTATCAGATACATTTGTGAGTTCAGCGGGCAGGGGTCATGTCTATTCCTTGATACATTTTAGCCCTTCTGACTCAATGCTGCTTTGGAATGGTGTCTTATGGGATCGGAGGGCCTCTGGGCCTGTTCATCGATTTGATCAGTTCACAGACTATGGGGGTGGGGGCTTTCATCCTGCTGGAAATGAGGTATGCAGAATTGAGTCTACACAAATAACTTTAGATTGTAGGAAGAGCATATAAAATTGATTCTTGGTTTAGAACTTTGGAGACTACATTAGATGAGGTATATAGAAATAGTACAGTGTGTTCTTGTGCTTGTCGTTCATTCAAAGAGTAGTGCTTACCTGATATAACTAACGGGCAATTAGTTTTGTTGTTTGTGTCTACGATATCTACTGAGATTAATATTTGTTAAATTAAAATATCGAATTTGTAATTGTTTCTATCTGCATGGGGGTATTCTGACCCATCTTTCCAATGCTTGTCCAAAATTGTTTTAACCAGGTTATTATAAACTCGGAAGTCTGGGATCTGCGTAAATTCAGACTGCTACGTAGTGTGCCTTCATTAGATCAAACGGCAATAACATTCAATGGCCGTGGTGATGTAATCTATGCAATCTTAAGGCGAAATATTGAGGATGTAATGTCAGCTGTCCACACACGTCGAGTCAAGCATAATCTATTTTCAGCTTTCCGCACTGTAGATGCAATCAATTATTCTGATATTGCCACTATTCCGGTGGATCGCTGCGTGCTTGATTTTGCAACTGAGCCAACTGATTCATTTGTTGGGTTGATTACAATGGATGATCAAGATGAGATGTTTTCATCTGCCAGGATCTATGAGATTGGCCGTAGAAGACCAACTGACGACGATTCTGATCCTGATGATGCTGAGAGTGAGGAGGAAGATGAGGACGATGATGATGACGATGATGTTAATGTGGATCCTTTACTTGGCCCTGGACTTGGTGGGGAAAGTGAGAGTGATGCTGATGATTTGAGCAATGATGAAGATGATGATAGTATAACAGATCTTGATGACGACGACGACGATGATGGAGATTTCATTATGGATGATTTAGACTTTGATGGAGGAAATGGAATATTGGAGATTGTGACGGAAGGCGATGAGGATGAAGATGATAGTCAAATACTTGAATCCTTAAGTAGTGGCGAAGAAGATTTTGTCGGTAATGGTTTTGGTTATTGACAGTGTACTTGATGGAAAGATTGGTTCTAGTGGTTTGGGAGGTTGTATTGGTTATTTCCCTCTAATTATATTCATTTTAGGGCGATAGAATTTTCATTTTTCCTTCCCTCAATTTTGATGTGTTATCTTACAAAGTATGCCCGGGGCTTAAAACATTGTAGATCACAAGAGGCAGCAATTGTGTATAGCGCTTTGAAACTACAGTTTTCTTGATTTAGGAAATGGCAACCTTGCAATTTTTGGAACCCGATGGCGCATTTGCCTATTGCAATTTTGGAAGGACTCCTCTTTTGCGTGGGCGTGAGTGTTCATTCAAGATATTATGTTGTTACTACCTCTGAGCCTATTTATTATTATTAAAAGAAATAAGTCAAGTCTTGGTTAAATTATAACAGTGACTTGTTTCTTATAAATAAATTTGGCAGTATAATTTTCACTTTCAAAGGGACACGAGAAGGATCAAGGAATGGAGAAGGTATTATGCAGACTAAAGTTGGTTATATTCCGGGTCCTTTCTGGTACAAACTGTAGGTTTTTTTTTTTTTTTTAATCTAATAACTTCTTCGGTTCTATGAAGAGGGTTCTTGATCTTAATTATAGGTTATTTTATATATTTAAGAGAATTAATTATAATATTATTAAACTTCATTCCCCGTAATAAGGATGGTATTGGAGCTTGATTGAGTTTTATAATAATTTTGATGCTTTTAACTCACTTTGAATTGTATCGTGTATAAGGCAGTGAAGAGAAAAATGATTTAAAATTGGAAAAATTATATACTACCTCATATTATATATTTACATAATTTGATTAAATTAAATGTTACTTAATTTAGTTAATATAGAATGTTCTTTTTAAAACATCATAATCATATTTAATTCTCACTTTCTCTTATTTGATTATTGTTAAATGTGTATCAATGGAAATAATTTTAAAAAATTTGATAAATTAAAAATAAATCATATATTTAGGATCAGAATTAACTCCCTAATTAACTCCTTCATGAATGAGCGGAGGAGCACTAAAATTTAGTTGGTAAAAAAATAAGGAGTACTAAAATTGAAGAATTATGTGCTAAAATCGAAAGAAGGCGAGTTTGACAATGCCTAATAGTCCTCGTTCACTAAGATTTCCATTGCCGTGCTCTTTACTTGAACCGGACCCAAAAACGCTCCATGGCCAGCTCTTGCATTCAGTGACGTAGCCCTACGCTTTAAATATTCAAACCTCATACAAACAAATATTAGGTCTGGTGGAATGGATTTATCTTTTACAACGAGATAAATTAAATTTTGAATAATTGTTAGAATAGATGCACACATTGATCATTAAATAATGCTTTCAATATAATTTCCTTCAATAGAATTACATCTATATTTAGCAGGGATAGTCTCCGTGCAAATTACAGCTATATTGATCAAGATGATACCTACGTTACATATAAAAGAATAATTTAATTGCTGGTAGCATTCTCGTATATTTCACCTGGGAGTATTCTATTGGATTCGATCCATGAACCGCCTGTCTTACAAGTTACACCTGAACCTCCTGATTACTGTAATCTATATCCATCCAGAACTAACATAAAATCAATGCTCGAACTCCGTGCAAAATAAAAAACGTACACTTAGTTGCTTTAGTAATATTATTACGGGCAAACATGCAATTTTTTTCATCATTTTAGAACTTGTTTGTCAACCTTTTTTAAAATCACTTTTACGTAAATCGAGATAAAATTCATTTTACATACTTACCTACTTACATCGGATTACGTACAATCACTCTCCAAAAGATAATTCCAAACAAACTATTAACCTTTGAGGCTTTCTGCAATCAAAAGGCACAATCACGCAGCGAATAATTATTTGCTTAGTTCACGTTTCCGCCGATAATGCACTAGTACCACTTGTAGGATTTAAAAAGTATATGCTTGCCAAATTAAGTTTAACAGAGAAATATTGATTATTTTTCAGTGTCATGAGCATGAACGCTGCCAAAACCACAAATACAGTATCCAGAATTCACGTTAAAGAAAATTGCTTGTAACATCCAGACCACAGCTTGATTGAATCTACCATCAAGGGGCTATCCTAAGAGGGTCGCGCGGGTACAGAGATGTCTTGCGTATATTATTGAGACCACAGAATAGCATCACCACTCGCTCCAAGCCCACACCAAATCCACCATGTGGGGGTGCACCATATCTGAAAATGATCAACCATGCAGATATTTAGTCTTTCATTACAGGAAGCAAGACAGACTGAGTACAAGAGTCTAAAATACTACCTAAATTAGCACCAATACCTATGATAGGGAATGGTTATAACAGATTTGAGGAAGAGTCGTAAGAGGTGATAATGAATACCTGAAAGAATCAATGTACGTAGAGATTGTCTTGACATCAATTCCGCAAGCCGCTGCACGTTTTTCCAAGAATTCAGGCACATGGACACGCTGAGCTCCAGAAATGATCTCCTCACCTAACAGCAGTTATAACACCAGAATATTAAGTTAACTAGCAATCAACCAAAACCCAGCTTCTTAGAAGGCATGTAGCCTACACAGACCAAAATAACGTGTAAGACGGATCATCATACCAAGCCCATAACAGATGACTTGGCTTACCTCGAATAAAGACATCAAATGAATTACTGTATGCCGGATTGTCATGGCAAGGCATTGTATAAAATGGCCTCACAGCCAGTGGGTAACGGTGAAGAATGTAGAATTCAATGCCGTACCTAGGAAAAGGATTACAGTCCGCTAAATATTTTTTAAAATAATGCCTCACGGAAAAAATCAAATAAAATGTGAGCTAAGAAGATCAAGATAGACAGAAAAGGTGAAAACAGAATTACTTCTCCAAAACTAATTGGCCAAGTTTCCTTTCAGATTCAGTATTCAAGTCACCAAGAGGGTCAACCTCTACGCCAGCATCCTGCAAATTCAAATGACACAGAGCATTGGTTTACTAATCACAATACATGCATACTGTATATCCGTTTCCTCTTTTATTTTGTCACTACATTAACTGTCATAACGTCCAAGCAACTGAACCAGCGCTAGGTAATTAAAAATGGCTCCATGTACAAGATACACATATCAAACTGCCAATTAACTGAGGACATAAATACATCTTAGATAGCAAGGTAAGGAGAATCTCAGAATCATCATTAAGTTTATGATGTTTCTCTAACCAAACATGATCCTTAAATATCAGCCTTGATTATGTACGGACGTGGCATAAGAGCGCATGTGAATGATCAAGACTTGTTACATTTAGGGGGTCAAGGAAGGCAAGAACAAATAAACTGAGAATATGGATATTTAAGTGGTGGATCTTATGTACGCATCAGCCCCCTAAACAGGTAAGTGAGCAACGTGATTGCCTCAAATACATGAAATTCACTTCAACATCATCCTCCAGTCCCAAGTTTCGACAAAGAAGAACATATTCTATCCGGAGTTTTTTTTCAATCTATGCAAAAGGAGGGTTCTGCCAAATTTTTCCAGGGTTGAGCAAACCACGTTTATCACATCAGAGTTTCTATATGGTCATTAGAGTCTAAAAGAAGATTTAAAGCTTACCTTGAGCATCTGAACCCCTTCTTCAAATGTAAGCCGCAGAGTTTGTCGCAAATACTGCACATTCAGGAGACTGTCATCAGATCAAAGATAATGGCAACCTCGAACTGATCTAATTATTAGTATTGCACTGTAATGTCTACCGTAGACGACATAAATTACTAAATCATATGTTACATGTTGACACGTGACGCATATATACCTTTAAAGGTTCAAATGGGTATTGCCTTTCCACAGCTTCCAGGTCCTTCTGACACTTCTCGTTTAGACTATCAAACATTGCCACAAATAGCCTATCAACTACATCCATAACCTGCCCAAGAAATGGAATATAAGACTATACCTTTTAATAATTTCATATGCAAATGCTTATCATATAACTTCAGGCCCAACCTACCTCAAAATAATGCTTCTTAATCTCCATCTCAACATCAAGACCTGTGAACTCACACAGATGTCTATGAGTGAAGGAATCTTCCGCTCTAAAAACAGGACCAATCTCAAAAACACGGCCAAAATCACCACAAATTGACATTTGCTTGTGCAGCTGAGGTGATTGGGCAAGGCACGCAGGTTGCCCCTTATAATCCAGTCTAAAGACAGCAGCACCTCCTTCACTGGACCCAGCAATCAGTTTTGGTGTGTGAATTTCAACAAAGCCTTCAGATAACAAGAATTGTCTGAATACCTGAATTGGCATACATTTACGATAAAATTAAATCAGGTAGCATAGTATAAGCACCATGAAAAATGTTATTAACAAGTATATTAGTCTGTTTCTCTTGCAATAAAAAATAAAGAAAAGCATTCTAAAAAACTGACAACGGAGATTATATAGAGAATAAATTAATAACAATCGATGATGATATGCTTTACATTTCCAACTTGAGATTGAATGCGAAAAATTGCTTGATTGGCCGGTGTCCGAATGTCAAGAACCCTGTAGTTTAGACGTGTGTCCTGATTGACACGAACAAGTTGCTCCCCAGCCTGCACTCATCAAACAATCTAATCAACATATTAAAAGTGGAAACATTAAAACAGTTGATCTGAGGCCGAGAGCAGTTGAAATGATAAACAGGCTCACATTGAACAAACACAGGCATGAACAGATATCAAACCAGTGTACCTGAAGAGCTTTCTCGATTTCAATTTCACTTCGAGCAGCGTCCTCAATATTAATGGGTAAAGTTGGGACAGCCCTGTTCACACAATATAATTTCCTCACTTGAATTTCCACCTGAAAAAGCAAAAGAAGCGTCCCATCATTGCAGACGGTAACCTTAGCAAGATGGTCAATTATATGAAAAATATTTTTTTCCCAGGTAAGCCGATCGACTCCTAAGATAAAAGCATAAAAGGCATTATTACTCAATATATCCATTTAGAGCCGATAAATAAGGACTCTTGTCAACAGAGATTTATCATCCAACAAAGACTAACACTAACCTGCTGTGAGGCGCCTTTGATAGGAGCCCCAGGCACTGAGACGACCCCTTCGATATCGACAATGGATTCCCGGCTCAATGCCGTAGCATACTTCACCATCTGAGGACTTACTTGATCGGCCTGCACCTGCACCACACATTGCACAGTGAACCCGTTCTCTCTGATAACCAAGAACGCCATTTTCTTCCCCACCGCACGTATCGTCTGCGCTCTTCCCCTAATCAGAACCCACTTGCTCTCTAATGAATTGTCAAGAGTTTCGACTTTCGTCCAATCGGAGATGATAGCCACGGTCTTAGACTGGAGCTCCAAAAGTGGGACGTCGCCATAGTTGGCGGCGAGCGGGTCTTCCTCAGAATCGACGTAGAGAGAGGACGTGGCGGCGGCTAAGGCAGCATCTTGCCGGCGGCGTAGCTTCTCTTGCTTAGCCGCTTCCTTTTTGGCAGCTTTTTTGCTCGTAGACTTGGATTCTTCATCATTGTGGTCTGGTTGTTCCGATTGCGGGGGTACGGGAGGCTCCTTGGATTCTGAAGACATCTTTTCCGATATCCAGGAGGGGTAGACAAGAGGTTAGAAAGTGAAAGGCTCTCCCGCCTGACCTTAGGAATAAGAATGCTAGGGTTGCTTGCTTTGATTGGATTGTTCAGTCTACGGGACCCAGGTTATTCAACTCAAACCATGGGCGATCTCTAAATCTCTATATTCTTTATTTAATTCAACTTTTTTTTTTAATCAAAAAATAAAAAACTTTATTTTGTCCAACAAAATCCACTATCCTTAAGACATAGGAACATGAATTTTGGTGTATTTATGTGTAAAAAATGAATTGTGGAGTATCAATCAATTGTGATCTCAAAAAATGAAGATGTGAGTATCAATATTTATTACTACTAATCGACTATACAATTATAACTAGTAGATACTAAATTTACTTGTCCAGTGTAAAAGTTTGCTTGCCTGGTCAGTCAATTATTAATTTCATCAATCAATCAGCAACTATCATCATCAACCAATTGTATTATTGAAAACTTGTAAATTCATTGCAAATTTGATTATGGCAGCATGCCTAGGACTTGAACATTACTAAAGTTTAAATGACTCACGACCAGTTGTTTGGATCTCTGGTTGTCACTGTTGTTATGTGTTTGATCATGCATTGCATTATATGCACACTTGCATGTAACATAAAATTCAACGAGGCGCTCCATGGATGGGTGGATTATAAAAAACCTTCAGCAGCCTTTGCAGTCTGCACAGCAGAACATTGTTTTGCAGAACCCAAGCATGATGGGCCAGTCGATGGTCAATGTTCAATTCCGATGGCTCCTACCGTACCAAGCTCGGATGGTTTGGTTAAAGACCACGGCGGTTTGGCAGCTGCACCGTTGCATTAGCATGGTTGGATGGGCAGAGCTCCAAACAAGCACCAACCAACCAGCTTGCGGTGCAATGTTTTTGTGTTTTTATCTGTCTTAACGTTATAAAAACACGTTTACATAAATTAAAACATAATTTTTTTTTCACATATTTATCTCATAATTTATAAATCATATTAAAAAAATAATTTTTTACAACATTGTATGAGTTTATCATAGTATTAAGAAATTCATTTATGCAAATAAAAAAAATCCCTTTTATATACTTCATATATTGTGAATCACGTTGGAAATGTGGTTATTATCAATAATTAAACAGTTCAAAAGGCCATAGTCTATTGAATAAATTAGATCAATCAATCATCGTGAGAAGGCATAAACTTCTTGATTGCTTGATCACTAGTTTTCAAGCCCATCTCATATTGCGCCGTATACTAAAAAAGAAACGTGTTTATCCATATAATAAACTTGGATTTTCTTTTTTTAAAAAAATATCAAGACACGCAATGACCTTTTCGGCAACAAAAGTGATATTTTAATCAAAAAATACATATACTAGCATTAGCATTGTCAATGCTATTAGCAAGTGGAATACAAAATACAATCGAGATCTTGAAAATAATACAGAATATAGAAATTCAAATGCAAGTCCTTGCATTTTCTTTTTTTTTTTTCATCCTATTCTTCTTGGTATTATTATGGATGTTCAGTGAGCATAACATTAAATCACGAATAAAATCGCAGGTTCGAATTTTTGTTGAGGGGCACGCAGCCGAGTATATACATCATAATATAATCGCAAATATGAATCAAAATATAATCCATAAGCTTTACCAATACAGATTTTTTAGGGCGTTGGAAGAAAAGACATGGCAAGAGTCAGAACTTTAATGGAGGCTGGGGGATTATGCGCATATTGATGTAAAATGCAGGAGGCTCTACATGTCACATAACCATCGTTACTCTAACATGACAATTTCCATCAGTAAGTTAGCAGCAAAGATAACAGGAGGAGGTTTAATATTGAACATAAAAAAATAAAAATTAAGGACGTTGGATTTAAACTTTGAAATGCCTCAATATTATATGCAACTTACATGGAGTTTAAGCAGAGTTTTTTAATTTTTACATGGCCAGCCTGAGATTTAAAGATTTTTTTTTTTCCTTTGGGGGTTGGTTTCTTTGGTATGCCGCTCTCTTATTTTTGCGGCACGGCACAATCTCTATTACTGTTTATTGTCATTATCGTTAGCATTTTTATTTCTTGCGTAGTTTATTAATTCACTCATTCACACCCTTCATTTCAAGAAGTTTTCCTCCAGGGGCATTTCAACATAGCTTCCGTACCTCTTAAAATTCCATCATTCTCTTGACTGGGCAAGGGCCTTTTAGGAATGAAATAAGAAGTTTCGATGGAGGCCTGCAAGGGGATTAAAATCAATTTTTTACATTACATCCCACCAAATTCAAATTACAATTTTTTCTTAAAAAATAATCAAAACACGAGGCTTGACACCTCTTCACTGCCATCAATGCAGTTACCACGATAAAAATAATATCCTCTCAAAAGTATAACATGGACTAACGTTGAAAAAAAATACAACAACCTCAAACTTCCAAACTTCGTTTGTTCAGCCTCTCCTGCGCCTTTCTGGTATCTTCAACATTCCATGGTGCGAAGCACGAAGCAAGTATCGACTACAATTTTTTAATAATAAACAACAATTCCAAACCCCCGCATGCAAAAATAGTAATAACAAAATGGGTATCGGAAAGTTTTATGAGAAAATGGAGGCGTCGAGGATCTACACTCATGCTCTGCTTTGTCATTATTCCGTCCCCTCTTATCTTTTGTCCTTGTCTAATAAAAGAGACGGTTAAGAAAAAAAACATTGTAAAATATTTTTCTACGTGAACCCAACATGTTTAAATATTTTATAATGTATTCAGAAATATAAAAAGTTTGTTTTCTGTTATAAAATTTTCTTTCATTCATTTTTTTTTAAAATAATAATAAGGTTTGATGTAAAAGATTTTACGATTAAATAATTTCATAAAATTGTATAATTATTTTTAAATCTTATAAAATTGTTAATACACTAAAATAATGTTAAAATTAATAACCACAACTTATTACGTAGGGTTGTTAATAAATTTAACAGTGAACACACGATTTTGTATTTAACAGCAAAGATCCTTTGCACTGAATTTCACTTCCTTTTCTTTTTTCCATGGAATCCCCCGGCGGGAAAAAGGATTTTTTTTTTTTTTACCTTTCTTTCTTTCTCCTACAGTTCGCTTTTAATTCGGAAGAGCCGATAACCGGCGCGCGTCTAATCTTTCACCCCCTAACTGGGCGCCATTTCTTTTGCATACGTGAGATGAGAAACACTGAGCCAAACAGGCCATCTTCGAATTGACACGCCGCTGAATCTCGGCAATCAGTCCCGAACACCCCAGATTTAATCATCTGATTTAAACGAACTCTCTTAACTTTTGATGCAGTGAGATCACGAACATCGGGAATTATTTCTCGAACACACAATGGCCAAAGAAACGCAATTCCTCGCTCGTCTGGCCGCTAACCACCTCTACCTTGCTCAATTTGAACCTCTGCGAGCTATTCTTTCTGCTCTTCGAACTCGGAACCGTGACCTAGCGCGTTCTATTCTACAGACCATCGTTGCTCACTCGGGTCGATTCCAGAATATTTTACGGTCACCCTCTTGTTCGTCTCCTGCTCTTCTCACCCACTTAGCGACGATTGAATTGTTACAATTCGATTATGCTTCTTCCGCGTGGAGCTTCGACTCAGAAACGCTGCGATTACGCGCGGAGTTCTTGTTGTTGGTTCAAAATTTGATTGACCTGCTGTCAGAAAGTACGAGGAATAACATAAGCGTGGAGAAAGAAAATGATATTTTAAAGGACAGAGGAAGTTTAGAGGACCAACGCAGTAAGTTGGATAAAGGGGAAGAACTAATTGATGGAAACGGAAACGGTGACTCGGGCAGCTGTATGAGAATTCTGGATGGGATTTTGGAGCTGGGAATGAAGAGGCTGAGGCCAGAAGTGGATGCCGAAGTGGACAGGGCTGAGACTTCGGTTTCTGCCAGTGTTGCTCCTGTTGAAGAAGGAGAGTTGATGTATCTGAGGAGGGTGATTTTGAATCATGCAGATATTTTTGATGCACTTTGTGGGAATATACGTGAGCAAATTAGACAGTGGGAGCGCTACGATCCTGGCTTAGTAACAACAGCGAGGGAAAATGACGATGCCCGGGAGGTGTTGTCGGAAGAAGAGGATATTAGAATACTCGGTTCAATTCTAAAGACCGTTCAGGTGGTTCATCTGGATGCGATGAAGCAGGGTACTAAAGCGGGCGATGCGGAAGAAGCAGTTTCACACATTAGATTCCTTCATTTTGATCATGGAGTCGAGGAGTCTGAGTAC
>QFDD01005323.1:0-12345 GCA_006871305.1 Vachellia collinsii | reverse complement strand
CAAAACACCACACACCCTCCACGACTCTTGTTTGATACTCTTTCAACATCTTCTTCTTCTTCTTCTTCTTCTTTCTTCTTCTCCCACGTTCTACACATGGAAGCCCATTCTTCTTCCTCAACGACGTCGTTTCTTCACCAGCAGAAACGTCTACTCCACGAGATGGATTTCTTCTCTGACAAAAAGATCAAGACTGATCATGATGATGATCAACATGATCATCATCATCATCTGATGCTAGATGAATCCACAGAGCTTCACGCTGATGTAAGTAATAAATAAATAAATAATTCTTCTTTCCGCGTATTTGAAATCTTCTTCTCAACATCACAATGGAATATGGAAGCCTATAAGATTTTGATTTGTTAATTTTTTTGAGTAAACAAGAACTATATATATAGGTTACTGGTATGTGCCTTCATTTTAAACCACAATTGTATTATTATCATATAAATTATGTGTGCTTAGTTTTAATTTAATCTTGATGATGACTTACTATTATATGCAGGCGAGTTTAGATCTTGTGACCAAGAGTTCGAGTAGCAACAGATCAACTGTGGATGATGGAGCATCAGACGCCATAGAAGATAACAAGAGAAAAGAGGCATATAATTAATTATTCTCTCTCCATGTGTTTTGTGTATATATAGTAGTTAATTTTATAAGGTTGAAATTAAATTAAGCTTTTCTGGATTTCAGTATGCAGCTTTGCTAGCTGAATTGCAGCATATGAAAGCTCAAAACCAACGTCTCAGAGATTTGCTTGACCAGGCGAACGAAAACTACACTGCCCTGCAATTGAAACTTATCAACCTCAAGCAGACGCAAAGTAATGAGGTATATGTAACTTCTCTTCATATATATTTGGTAACTCTTTGGGCCATCTGGTTTATGGCACTTTTCTTAGATTATATTATCAGCCATTCAAGCAATTGATTAATTTAGATCGAGCCTTTAATTTGAGATTAGGATACTTCTTCCCAAGAATCAACTGTTTTTAATAAGGTGGGATTCAGAGACAATTCGCCTACTTTGTAATCTAGCTAGTCAACCGTTAGACTCAACAAACTCTCATCATATACACACGACACCAAACAAAATTAATCTCGTGTGTATAGATATATATATATATCAGTTTTGATTATATTACTCCTAACTAAATGATTTTTACTTCGTTTCTGCGCTCCATATTTTTGGGGTTCTAGCTTCTCATCATATGAATCTGGCTTTCATTCCCTTGTATTTTCATTTACGTACACCGACATGTGATTAAGCCGTTTAGATGAAAATTAGACTAAAACTCTCATCTGCAGCATTTGTTTGAGAGAGTTGTATGCTATATATATATATATATATATATATATATAAAATTCATTTTTTGACTAACCCATCATCAATACACACACTCGATCCTCTTTGCTTTTGTATTTTCTGTATATTTGTGTAATTTTTTTCTTAATTGTGTTTTTAAAGCTTAGGTATACTTTTTTAATTTTCTTTCTAATCCCATATACACATTCTTGCACGTGTTAATTATTAAGTAATTAGTTGCACCTGAATATACATATTATCAACATAAAATTTAGTGTTACATTAGTGTTTCTTATGTTTTCCTTATTTTTCAATGCTTTCAAGATTCTTGAATAGCGCCCAGGCAGCAGCAATGCATGAGCTGGTGGATTCTAGTTTAATTAAAATATTAGATTTAATACAATCTCTGATGCCTCAAATTTGCTCTCATTTGCACTGTTTTCTTGACAGAGTTATATACTACACACACGTATATTCACTTTTTATTAAATCGTCATCAATATACACACTCAATCCTCTTTGCTTTTGTATTTACTGTATAATGTTGTGTAATTTTTTTTTTCTTAATTGTGCTTTTACTGCATAGATATATATTTTTTAATTTTCTCTCTTTTCGTTTTTAGCATTCCATATACACATATTCTTGCGCGGGGATAATTATTAATCAGTAGCACCTAACTATACATATTATCACGATATATAGTATTTACTTTTACATTTGTGTTTCTTATATTTTCCTTATTTTGCATGCTTTCAAGGTCCTTGAATAGGGCCCAGGCAGGTGCATTGCATGAGCTGGTGGATTCTGGCTAAATTAAAATATTAGGCTTAATACAATGTTTGGTCTCTTAAATTTACCCTCCTTTTGTTTTTTATCCTTTAATTTTTAAAATTAAAATGAGGGCAAAATCAAAACAGAGCAAATATGAATGATCAAAGATTGTATTAACCCAAAATATTAATTACAAAATGCATGCAGGCTTTAAATGACTTAATTAAGAAGGATCAAAAGATATATAGATGGAAAAATGAAATTTGTTTGTCTTGTGAGTGTTTTTGGGTTTGTGTAGGTACAAGAAGCTAAAAGTGAAGTTAAGATTCATGAGAGGAAAGGGGGAATGATGATTGAGCCATTATTGGTTGAAGGTAATAAAAGTGAAGGCAAAGTGATTATGAGAGAAAGCAAAAGCAATAATAATATGCTCGATTTGATAGAAAGCAAGAAGACTGAACAGAGCAGAGATAGTGATCATATTACAAAAGCAGCCACTTCATCTGCAGATACCATATCTTTGGTCAGAAAAGCTCGTGTATCAGTTCGAGCACGATCTGAGTCTCCAATGGTGAGTAATTACGCCCCCTCGTGTTCTTAATATATGAGTTCTCTAAATAATTTATGGATATAAAAAAATTAATTAAGTTATTTATAACCAATGCATATTGAATTATTCTATACAATGCCCTTTTTAATTTTTTATACATTGTAACTATCCCTTAATAAAAACTTACTTACAGTGTACAATTAATGTAAATGCATATGGGGGAATTATAAATTTAGAAGGTTGAACGAAATAAAATATTATATTACATTTATAACCAAATCAAACCCTTTATGTAGCTATGTCATTGTAATTCATTAATCATTTATAGTATATTGGAATTATTTGTCAAGCTTAATAATATCGTATACCAGTCAGTCATTTAATTTTTACTTGAACTACTACCTTTGGCCCACAAATATAATATCCAATTGATTAATCCACAAAGATTAATGAAGCTAAATAAATAATTTTAAAGTATTTATATTTACCATTTTTCTTTAAATTTATCTTATTTATAATCTAATATATAATTTAATAATACACAAAAAATCTCAGAAAGATAATGTAATATATACTATAATTAAATAATATATTTAACTTCATTAATCTCCTCAAATTAATTAATTGAAGTTTATATTAAGCATACCTGGTAGTACTAAGTTTAAAGCTCTTAACTCTCTTTACTTTAAAATATTTGTTACTGAATCCTCCTTGAATTGTCAAATTTTCTCGGAATAAATTCTCCCCATAGGTATGGAAAGAATGAGAGAGAAAGGTTTGAGGATAAATTAATTTTTCATCTATTAATCTAAAGACCAAGTCCAAACTTAATTGTGTGAATAAACTTTTTGAAGTATCACATACGTGTTAATTATGAAATAATGGATAAATTAATGATGAGAGTGTCCATAAAAAATGATAAATTTTAGGTTGGTTTTACTACTATATATGAGTTTAAAAAGATAAAAGAGGTTAGTAATTTAGCCATACTTATTATCATTATATATATACTGATAATTTCTTTTTTCCCATCCACTACTTGTGCAATGAAACTTCATTACGTGATAAATTTTCACTGTTTTTCTGACTCTAATAGATATCAGATGGATGCCAATGGAGAAAGTATGGGCAAAAGATGGCAAAAGGAAATCCTTGCCCAAGAGCTTATTATCGTTGCTCTATGGGAAATTCTTGTCCTGTACGAAAACAAGTATGTGTAATCCTTTTCTATGACAACAAATTTAGTTTTATTTGTCCTGAAATTATGATTAGTTTAACGAAAATGCTTTAAATATAATAAGAAGTTACTAATGGTGATTGAGTTGAATAGAAGAGAATATATATTTGATGTGATATTCAAGCCTTATATATATATATATATATATATATTTTAAAAAGGTCACTTTAGGAGAAATTTATTCTTTATTGGTGCACAGCTGAATAGTACTTAATGAAAAGAAGTCAGTAATCCTTAATAATATTGAAATGTTGTACTTGGTCGTCTGCTCCGTAGTTATTTCAAGAATAATTTGTACCTGCTAGAGATAACATTTAACAACAATTGAAAACTTCAATTCAACTTGAAGTATGATATCAGTTTAATTTAAATTGAAAATCATCCTGAGGTACTCTCAAGAGGAAAATGTAATTACACAAAAAAATATCTCATAACAGGACAAGTGAGCAGCCACGGTTTGGCTGTAACAACTTGTACTAAGACTTATCAGCATGCTACTGACTTGTTTTGATGCATTTAGATAATAACATTTTCTTGAATCTCATAGTGATTTTTCCGAATTTAAATGCCTTTAAATAGGGAGAAGTGGAGATTTTAAGACAGAATATGAACATGAAAGCTTTGGAAATTCAGATGATTTTGATATAATTCTTTCCACAACTCTGACCTTAAAATCACTATATATATTGCCTATTAGGTATCTCCAAGAGAAATGAATTACGTTCTTCTTCTCTTTGTTTATATAATTTCTATAATGTTACTATAACATAATATCATTTCATAACTTATGGTTTTTTTAAGTAGAGATGTTAGAGTTATTTTTTATATACATTAGAATATCAGAGATAACATGGAGATCAAAATGATTCTAATATCATGCAAAGGGGTACGACACGCCAAATCAGAATTTCAGTATAATAATTTTATTATAATATTTAACGTATATTATGGTTTTCATTAGATTGAATCCTATCCTATATGTATTTATGTGTCTAAACAAATGTGACTGCGGCTTATGACTCATATCATGCTCTCTAAATCATGTAATTCGCTTTTTCAATGCATAGAAATTTCAAGAACTTGTATCCATACTCGCCTATATTTTATGAAACTAAATCTTCTCTGATTTTAGGAACAATAGTTCTTCATCTTCTCATAAATCTAGGATTTAAATAATTAATTTATAGATTAATGGAATTAGTTATGCTAATTATTTGTTAAAAAAATGTGTGTTGATTTCGTTAAGTAGTAGTACAATGTTTGATTCTTATAATAATGATTTTGATCTCTATATTGTCAAATTCTGTATATATGGTTACTGAATTTTTTTTCTTTTCATTTAAAATGTTAGTCACTAAATTTTAAAAAAAAAATCTAGACAATTTTACTCCATTTAAAGACCAAAGCCTATGATTTGAAAGTATATAGATCAAATCTAGAATGAAGGAAAACTATAAAGATTAAACATTATATTAACAATTTTTTTAAAATATCACTTCTAATAACTTATATTGAAATTAACACGTTGAATAAAACCTTTTTAAATAGGTGCAATTAATACGTATAATTTGGAGAAAAATTATAAATTTGAGAGACAAATAAGTTGATTGAGATGTTATTTCTAGAAGTAAAGTAAATCCCACAACTAATTTTATTGGGCGTAGAGTAATACAAAAATATATGTTTGTAAATAAGACTCACATGTTATCTTCATACTTGAAATATATCCTCTTCTCTTACAACAGGTACAAAGGTGTGCCGAAGATAGAAGCATTCTCATAACTACGTACGAAGGACAACACAATCATCCACTTCCTCCAGCTGCGAAAGCTATGGCTTCAACAACATCTTCAGCTGCTTCGATGCTTCTTTCAGGATCAATTCAAAGTTCAGATCATCATCCTCATCCCAATAACCTCGTAAGCCCTAATGTTCTAGAAAGTGCTTCAATACTTGCTTCCTCACACAACATGGCTACTCTCACAGCCTCAGCTCCATTCCCCACTATAACTTTGGACCTCACTCATCATCAAGCCGTGCCTCCGCCTCCGCCTAAGATTTTCGGTCAGGCTCTGAGTGATCAACACTTGAGGGTTTCTCAGGGAACAACGTCGTTCACAGCTGATACGGTGAATGCAGCGACAGCGGCCATTACTGCGGATCCCAATTTCACTGCAGCTCTTGTGGCTGCCATTACTTCCATCATTGGAAGTTCCCATTCCAGCAGTAATAATGGTTCTGATATTACTGCAAGTGGAAAACCCTAGAAATGGTGAAATTCCATTGCTATTATTATCGGTTTTGGGTGGAAATTTTGATCTCTAGTTTTCATTACATTGCTTCTTACATAAAACCATTGGTAAGCAGTTTAATTTAATTTAATTGCTTTATTTCTGTCAGGATTAGTCGCATTCGTTTAAAGGTGTATCTTGATGGACCAATGATGGACAAAAATTATTTTAAGAGGTTGAGTTCAATTTCACTTGTAATTTCACACAAATACTTTTTTTTTAAACAAAAAAAAACTTTGGCTATTTAAACCAAGCTCCATGATGAGGTTGGTTAAAATTTAGAAACGGGATATATAGAAAACTACGTACAAATTCGTGATAAATAATAAGGAACATGATTTAAATGGACTTAATTAGTCTTATGAATACTAAGGTTTTTGAAAACTTACTTAGAGATCGAATTTATTAAAATTTGTAGTATAATCGTTTATGGTATCTGAGTTATATTCACAGCTTAGTTTGTATGCGTCCGGGTTTTGAGAGATGTATAGCAAAATCTCAGTAAAAAATTATATGAAATGATGATGCTCTATATATCATTGAAGAAACAACATCCTTGGAGGTGTCCATTAATTTGTCATTAACAAGTCATTAGAATTTATTTGATATTATTCACCTTACTTATGACCTAAGTACAATTCTTCCTAAATTATAACAATGTACACAAATGTTTTTTCTTCCTTTTTTTTTTTAGCTTAAGCAATGCAAGGGAGGCCATTTTTGCATGGATAATAAGTAACGTAGGCAACATTTCTTATTAGATAATTATTCATCTCAATTACTTGAGATATAATTTCAAATTATTTAAATGATTAATTAGGCTCTTGAATAAAAAAAATGTCCTTTAAACCGATTAAAATGAACCTCTTAGACTGGACTTGGGTTCAGTCTAGAATTGTTTGGTTCAGTAATTTTGTCATTTTCTATACGGATTCTAATCCGGGTAGAACATAATTTTAAACCGGTTGTTATTGTGACCGGTCTAAAAAAGTTGATGGTAATAATATAAAAAAATATTCACTTTTTAGAAAAGTTATTGTATATTTTATACACATGCTTTATTGTTGCCTAAAACCCTTTTTGTGGTACATTTGAAAGCTTGATGCAATATAAATTCAAACAGTCAGCTCGAAAATTCAAAGTAATGAAACCAATATAAAATGTAATAGTCCTAATCAACACGTATATCTTATCGTTTTATTTTTTTTTTCCAAGTTTAGTTTTTGACTTGCTTTATTTGGATCACTATCTCCAAAGGGGTTTGATGATTTTTGAGTGTTGAATCTCGTTGATATAATTTAACCCCCAACATCTACATGCTGTTGATGCTAGGTTTGTTTTATTGAGCATCGCTAAGGTTGTATGTTGCCGCCCTTGGTTCGGGTGCTAGCTCCCTATGCTTATGCATTTTTATCCTTCTAGGCCTAAAATATGAAATATGCCTCTTCCCTACCCCAATTTGGATTTGAACTATGTCAGAGATTAAAAGGGAATAATATTCAGCTTATTCAACTTGATAAATGAAAGCACAAAAAAAATCTTTATATAGACAAACCACAAACTAATAGATAATCCTCATTTATCAAACTAGTAAGTGAGAAACTTTGCTCATCCCAATTAAGAAAAAATTTCCAATTTTTTCCTAATACATTACTTCCATACCTTCCCCCTTTTGGACTCCAATTGCTTACCAAATTGCATTTCTTTTTTGTAAAGACCTATTTTCTTGTTCATTTGATTTTATTGTCTCCAATTGCTCATCATTAGATCATTTGGCATTATTGTCTCCAATTGCTCATCATTTTTTTTTGTAAAGACCTATTTTCTTGTTCATTTGATCATTTTCTTGTTCATTTGGCGTTTGACATCTTGAGAAAATAGTGTCATTCAAAAAAGGAAAAAAAACATATACTAACTCTATGCCTATCTATAAGTTAGTTATTTTTTAATAATATGGCTGGTGGCAATAATTTGATGATTTTCAGCTCTGTTAAGCCTTAAGACCAAATGCTTCCAAAATGACTATTCATTAAAGTCAATTAATTGTTTTGAAAACTTGTGTGTATATAACATTCAAGCATGACACATGGTAAATATATGATTCTTCATATTTTGGCCAAATATAAAGGGGGACAAACAGGGTATGAACATATTTTGACAAGATCAAAGTCAAGGCGATTCTAAATTTGCACATTTATCTGAGGACAATATAAAAATCATGGTAAAACAAAAGTAAAGCACAACATGCATACATTTCCCTTTACTACAGTAGTAACCTACCATGGCGATTGACTTGAATAGTATGGCAACTCCATCCTTTCAAGTAAAATCTCAATTTCAAACCTTATAAATCAGGTAAAAGTAAAACAAACAGATTAGGATAGTTTTCATCAATTAGACTCAACCTAGCTCAAATCAAAATGGTAGATGCTTTGCCACCATATATATGTGCATATAATTTTTTGCTGCAATGAAAAAAAGGGAAAAAGAAGAAGAAGAAGAAGGTTTAATATCATTATTGATCCTTATAATTTGATCAAATTTTGATTTTGATCACTATAGCATAAGGGCTTGGTCTGAATTTAAGTACAAAGACTTAAACTAAAACTCTTAAAAGTTTATTAGAAACTAATCGTTAAACTTCGATAGATCTTCATAAAACTATATAAGCAAAACCAATAATTTAAAACCATGGGGACAAAAACCAAAATTCAATTAAACTAAAAGGAGTAACAATGGTATTAACCAAAAAGATAACTATATGTTTTGTCATTCTTTACTTTCTACTAGTGACTGAGAAAAGGAGTTGGAAGACTCCGGCTGAGAATTCTTGCCAAGGATATTAAATTTGTATGCTGACTTTTTCAAGGACATCAAATTGCGAAGACCATCATCAAAAGCTGCCAGCAGAGTCTCATGAGAAAGCCACTGTGGATTTTCAGAAGCTCTTATGGCCAATGTTGCTGAAAGATTGATCTACAAAAAGAGGTTGTGAAAGTCATGAACTACAAATGAGGTAGTATAATAAATCGTTCAAAATCACATAAATGGAATAGGGAAGCAAGAAAGGTGGTTAATATTTTACATTCATAAAGAAAGGGGATCCTCTAGTTTGTATTCCATAAAGTTCATGAAGTCGTGTTTAAAAAATCAAGTTTGTGTATCAACGGGAAAGGCTAATCCCTCACAACATGATGAACCAAGGTTTGACTCCTCAATAAGGAAAATGCCCACATTTAATGCATGACAGTCCTTCAAATAAAATTGCCTCCAGTAGAAGGATACATGTGCTTAACAATAAATAAATAAGAAGAAAACCATGTCATTAGAGACTTCACACAATTTCATGGTTGGAAAAATTCAAGGGATCCATCTTTATGATAATTAAGTTGTAAAATTTGATTTATAAATTTTAAAAGCCAATTTAGGGTGTTTTTGGATTAACTTTTTGAGAATAGCTTGTAGAGAAAAGTGATAAAAAGTTATTTTAAAAAGAGATTTTGGATAGTAGCTTCTAAAAAAAAAATAAAAAATAGGTTTATCAAAAAGCATGGTCTCCATCCCCCAAACCATGGTTTCCATTGTAAAAGTGCTTCTGACAAATTTATGGTATTCACTTGACAAAATGACTACCATATAATTGATTTATTATCTTCAGGGACTTACCCGTATCCTCTCCTCTCTAACGTTCAGAGACTAAAGCTACATAGGCCTAAAAATTTGATAGAATCAGATTTTAGAGAGAGAAAAGGAAGGAAAGGTAAGATGAGAGATCTAGACCCAGAATCTGAATCTAAATTGACAAAGTGATGATTTCTGAATAATAATCTGCATACAATATGAAGGGCATAATACAATACTTATAATAAGTTTACAAGCACAACTGAAAATAAGCACTCTGAGTAATCCTAAACTGCCCACAACTTGCAGTAACTAATTTACATTATCAGCAACAGAATTACATAAGATAAAATATAAATTATGAAACTTCCTAAACTTTATTATGCCGTTTCCTAGCGTAAACCAGCAAGGGACGCTGGACCCTATCACAATTCAAGTACCAAATTGCCAATTTTATTCATCACTAGTTTAAGATTGAGATGATATGTTATTAAACTGCACAAATTTTTATGACGTTAAGTGTAGCTATATTATGTTATGGCAATTTCACCAAATATGTTCATCATATTTACTCTCCCCGATAATATCTTCAGAGAATTACTTCTCTCCTAGTAGTAGATCTGAACATGATATATGAATCCAAAGTTTTGGCAAAACTAAAAATCTAGAGAAATGAGACACTCATGCACTTAGCAATTAAAATATGTTTTCCTCTTTCTTTGTAGTTCATACCATAGGTAGAGTGAAATTCCCAAAAATTTGCGTTATGTTACACCAAAATACATTCAAGTTTTTTATGAGTAACTTCACTAACAAAAATAGATTTGCCATCTCATTGATCCCAGTATACAAAAATAGATGAGGAGCACAAACCGAGAAAAAAAGAACAAACTAACTAACAAAGGTTTCAACATTTTATTGGACCAAATACAACAAACAAGTACAAAACTACTTGCAATAGCAAGTTAGTCTTTTCTATTTCTAAAAACTTTTGAAGGACCAAGTTTAGTTTGATTAGTCGATCAAGCTCATATACTCTGAATTACAATATTCAACTGGACAAAATCTTACTATTTTTATAAATATATTTAGAATAATGCCTCATCTATATCAATGGCCAGAAACTGTTCGTGTCCAAAATGCACTAGACCTAACATGCTCTTTGGATGTATTATTTTTCCTGTAAAATGTGCACATCATTTATACATATTTAACAAGTCTTGCTCATTGTGCAAACTAGAAAATAAATAAAAACACACTTCAAAAGACAATTCAGAGTCTTCCAATGTTATTGCTAGCATAATAAAATTATAATAAATAAAAGGAACAAAAAATTGCAACAAGATGAATCTCAAACCAAAATGAGCTAGTAGAAAAAATTGATTGCAAAAGAATTCATAAACAAAATAAGACCATTCCTACTTAAAAAAAAAAAAAAAACTTAATACAGTACAAGACCTAAGTCCAAATAACTAACTAAACGAGAAACTGGCATCATACCGATTGTGAGGTCTTCTGCATCAGATTTCTGGCAAGCGGCAATATGCAAAACCTTTTGGCAGAAAAGAAGAAAATAAAATAATTAAGTATAAAATAAATGACATGTCACTCCGCTCCCGATACAAAGCAAATGCAAAGTTTGAGTTGTTTATTTTCTAACTAATTTACTTTATATCAGTTCCCTCAGCAAGGATTCAATAAAAAATGGAACAAGAAAAGAACTTACATTCCTCGGCCGCCCTCAAGTGCTTCCTCTGATGGGTTTTTCCATTCATCAATTCTGTAAGACAACACTCGGTAAGTATCACAGGATTAATATTTGTTAATTATGGCACAAGGCAACATTACGAGAGAATGAAATAGAAGACTTACACCCAACCATAGCGTCGGTCAAACAAAAGCCGCTTAGAGGACTGTTTATAGAGGTTTGAAGCAGAGGATGTGGTGTTTGTTGATCCCTCCATGCCAGACTTATCTGGTTAACTCTGTAAGAAGCAACAAACAACAAAAAAAAAAAACTCCTGCGCCAATAGGAAACAAAGGTTACCAATATGTTTAATAAGGAACAAAGAAGCTCCTGATACAAAGCTCCCTAAATATCTAACTAAATGCAAATTATCCTCTTGTCACTGAGAAGATATTAAAAATTCGGTTGCATTAGAAGATTTGCATATTTTTGCAAAACAGATAGATACAAAAATGGACATCCTTTTTTTGTAATCAAGTGAATAAAATATTTTAATCCTATAAACCTAAATATGGTTTTTTACATATTTTCTTTTCGTCAGAGTCTGCAACTAAACATAAGGCATTTTGCCCAACCAAATTTAGACTACTATATATAGCCATGTTCAAGCGACCCAGATGTGAAATAGAGAGGGAAAAAGAGGAGGAAGGGGGTGAAGAGAGAAATTGAGAGACAAGAGAACCTGAGGGAGTGAACAAAAACTTCTCAACTTTTACTCAATTCATCAACAAGGCCTAACAAAAACAGACCGTGATAAAGCAGAACCCAGTGGTGACTGGTGAGGACGAGAACAGACAGAAGGTGAAGAAAACACAA
>QFDD01005322.1:0-10610 GCA_006871305.1 Vachellia collinsii | reverse complement strand
ATTGAATAAAAACATAGAGTAACAAACATATGGTTTACCTTAAAATATAACATGACAAAAAAAAAATTTTATGGCATTAATTTTAAAAGGTTATATCGGCTCATAATTCAAAATTTAAGGAGTGGCTTCGGGGTGTGTGGGGCAGAAGAATGTAAAAGACTTTCTGAGTAATAATAAAATTTTCTTTACTTTATTTATTAAAAGGATTAAATTTTTAAGAAGTTAAGAAAAGGAAGTAGTAATTTTTTTTTAAAAAAATCTTATTCAAGGTTTCATTGCAGTATAAATTAAATGAATCGAATATAAACTAACAACTGTGAATATTCATATGTAAAAATGGTGTGATCACTAAAAAAATAAAGAAAGAAACAATATTCATTTATATTTAACAATGATAACATTTTTACTTTAATATTAAATATTTATTAGCATTTTTGAACCTCGAAAAAATAGAGGTGTTGAGCGCTATTTTGGTAGAAGCTTGCAGGCATTTACAAGCACCTCATCCCTACATTAAAATGAAGCGAATATAGTTGTCCCTATGCTCCTCTCACCTTTGGGTTATGCATTCCTGTTTCTAAACTTTTTTCCAAAATTTTAGCTCCTTCATATTTTTATTTATTCTCTCCAGTTATACATTATTTAGCTTTTGATAATGATGACTTTTTCATCCTTTGTTAGACTTTTTTCACTTTGAGAGGTTCACTAACCAAACACAAAACGCGAAGGCTTGCCTTGTGCTTATGTAAGAAAGTTGGGTTCTTGGTATTATTTTCTACCCAATAACCACTCATTTTCTTAATTAATTATCTTTTGGAATGGTGGCATGCTTTCCCAGAAAATAATGGAGGAGAGCAAAGGAAACAACAAAGCATTTTCATCATCACAATTTTTTTTTTGAATAAAACATATTATTTACCGACAGTCTTTTCAAACTCTAATATGCATATTTGCAATTGTGCGCATGACCTCTCCTGTAGAAATGTGACTAAATGCAGATATCATATCTAATGTTTAAAATCTTAAAATTGTAAATGTGTTTTTACTTGCTTATAGATCTCTTTCGTTTGCAAGGTCAGGAGTTTTAATGCTTCCCTCACCTTCTCCCATTGAAGGGTTAAAGATTATTTTTGTCCCGGAAGTTTTCGTGAAGTATTACTGGGTACCTAGAAGTTTTTTTGAAGTGCAATTTCACTCTTGTAGTTTTAAATAAGCTCAATATTATGATTATTAAATTATTCAAGCCTTAATCTCTAATAAAGAAAATCAATTAGGATAAAAATTAATTCTCAGCTTGTAATGAATCATATCCTAATATAGCTTCTTCTTCTTCTTTTTATTAATGCATGTATTATTCTACTGGAAACAATCATATTTAAAGCACTACGTGCACTAAATGTGAAAAATTCTTCTAGTGGGGATTCGAACTTTAGTTCACCATGTTGTGAGGAGTTAGCCCCTTCCACTAGATCCAACCCACGTTGGTTTACACTACAAAAAAAAACATTCAAACCAACGGAATTAGCCACATAATTTTTTCAGTGGCTAATTCTGTCAGTAATCTGTTGGAAAAAGTTTTGATGGAATTTTTGACGGAAATTTTCCATGGAAAATTTAATTATTATTAATTAATTATTATAATTATAATTCTTATTAATTAATTATTAATTTCTAATTTAAATTTCTTATTTAGTATTCTTATTTATTTTATTTATTATTATTAAATTTCAATTAATATATCAATTAAAATAAATATTAAATATAAAAATATTAGAAATAATATTTATTTTATTTGTAATAATTTTATATGAAAATCAATATTTTTTAAAATAATAAAAATTATGAAATTAATAATTATATAAATATATAAATATTATTGTCCAATCAATAATATATTATATATAAAATAAAATATATAAAAAAATAAACACATAAATTAAAATTATCATTCAATTTATTTTTAGTTTTTAATAATATTATATATATATGTATATGTGTATATATTAAATATGTGTGTATAATTGTAAATGTAAATAATTTATTATACAATATAATATTATATATATTTAAATATGTATTGCAGCTCAACTGTCAAGGGATTACGCATGGGTACAGGTCCTCGGGGGGTTTGAATCCTAGAGGAGGCAAGATTGTGAATTTATCAAATGGTGACATATGACAGTTGGCGAAAGTGACACATGGTGAAGACTGACTGTGAGGTGACGGCTTCTAGAGATGACACGTGACATTATTATTTATTTAAAAAAGAAAGAAATTTTCACGGAAAATTCCGTGACGGAATATTCCCAAACAAACTATATATGCATGTATGCAGACTGAAGGAGAAGGGCATTTAAATAAAAAAAGAACGTAGAGGGGGCAAAAGTAAATGGGGGCCCCACAAATGTGAAAGATGGTGTTCGCTGACGAATCGCTGCGGTTCAAAATGAGAGACGGTTTATTTCTGGTGGTGGGCCCACAGAGGAGTACATGCCTCTATTCTTTCGATCAATTTTAATCTATTGGCTTATCCTTAATTGGTTCATCTCTCCAAGCTGATCAGAATAAGAGTGCATATTAACTTCACTCAGAGCTACTTGTGGGTGTTTTATGTCCTCTCGGCGTATGGCATTGCTTTCCCGGAAAATAATGGAGGAGGACAAAGCAAAGGACAGAGTATTCTCATCGCAATTTTTTTTAAATAATTTTACCTGCAGTCCTTTCTAGAAGTGAAAAGGATTATTTAAAGGAAAAAGTAAAAAAGAATTGCAATATCATGTTTCACATAACCTCATCCAGAAATTGGAATGGAGCATGTGGGGCAGGAGAGTGTAATAATAAGTTTTCTTTACTTTATTATTAAAATTGTTAACTTTTTAAGAAGTCAAGTCTCACAACTTTTATCAGAACTACGAAACTAACTTAGCCATCAAAATTCTTGTATGTTCTACTTTGCACTATTCATTACATATTTTTAAATTTATTCCTAATTAATTAAAAAAGGATATTTTTGTCTTTGGAAAATAGAATTCAAAGATACGTTGGTTAGCTTCTTACCATGACTTGCTCAGCAAAATGTTGTCATAATTGTATAATTTTATTGGGAAAGATGTTGACATTTAATATTTGATAATATCTTTAATAAGATTGTTTTTTTTTGTGAAATGAATAAGATTACTTTCAGTAAGAAGATAATTATAATTTGTAACAAAATTGATTTAATATCCACAGAGGTTGGATCCAACATAAAGGTTGGTCACCCATTACATAACGAATTAAAATTCAAATCATGATGGGAGAAGTATCTGCATGTAGTGTTCAATATTACCTTGAAATAAAACAATATTTATGCTTAGAATATTATATATTTGATTGGATATTCTTAGGTTTTTGCTGTGTGCGATGAACCTAAAATATCCTCTTAAAAGTAAAATGAGATGATTATGACATAATTCAAGCGTTAACCTCTAATGAAAGATAGAATTTATGGCTAAAATTAATTATAAATAAGTCATATATGACAAAAATAAAACAAACATTCACTTATACAAAAGAAAAATAATTATGTTGGAAAAGGACTATATTAGCCATATTCAATGAGTCGAGAGATGATTTGAAAGTCTAAAAATGCTGTTCGATTTCAAGTATTTACAACCTTATTCAATACAACTTTAATTTGACCAATTAAGTTTCAAACTCAAGATCCTAAGAAATAAATCTCTTTAATATGTGACATGATCTTTTCGAAAGAAGTATAATTTCACTAAATTTGAATGAACTTTGTCTTTCTTTTTAATGAATTTTTAGTTTACTAGCCTTAAAAAATTGTTTGTTTGACTATCATGAGCCATAGCTTCTCTTCTTAAATAATATTTTTGTTCACTTGAGGACTCGGTCTCATATATTGACTTGGTTACATCAAATTTAAAAAACTGTGTCATTCATGTATGTGAGATGAAACATGCAAGAAAGTAGAGTCAGCTAATAAATTAGAAATAATGAAAGAGGGTACCACAACAATTATCTTGGTTTGTTCCCTTGACCTAGGTCAAGAATGTTAAAATTAGTTTGTAATACCTCGAGTGTTTGGCTATTCTTACTGTAATTATGATCCTTGAAGGCCTTAAATTTTATGATCTATAGGACTATAGCAAGAAAATTTACATATTTATGGGATGAAATGGAATTAGGAACAATTTTGGGACTAACATGAATAATGAAGAAGTGTCCACGGGCATGTTTATAATCATTGAAGAGATTTGGGATGAAAACAGATTTATAAAAGTTTAGATACTGAATTATAATTTAACAGTTCCTAGGCAACGATGTAATGTCCCAAACACTTAGGAGAAAAACAACCCCCCCTCATATCCTTTGTGCCAGAAGGAAAGGAAGTTAATCAAGAGCTAAAAGTTTGTGAGTTAGTGAATTCAAATGGGGAGTGGGATTTAGCTGAGCTAGATCAATATGTTTCACCTCAGGTAAAAGATTTAATCCGACAGATTCCTGTGCCGAGTAGGGAGGAAGTGGACGATGAATTTCAATGGTCGTTGACCACTAATGGACAGTTCACGACAAGCTCTGCGTATAATCTATTAAACCAAGAGATAGTGGTAAATGAAGATCCTTTATGGAATATATTGTGGAGGTTAAGACTACCCGAACGTATTCGGGTGTTCTTATGGCAAGCAAATCATGGAAGGCTGCTAACTAAAGACCGAATCAATGCTTGGGGAGATGAGGATCCAAGGTGTGTCATTTGCCAAGAAACCGTTGAAGATCAGTTGCATGCTCTGCGTGATTGTAGGTGGGTAGAGGAGGTCTGGTTTCAACTTCTTGACAGGGAAGAAGTAGAGAGCTTCTTCAGTTCGGAGTGCATTAGATGGTTTTCTTCCAATTTGAAGGCAACAAGAAAGGAAGAGGCAAATTATAACTGGCCTGCTACCTTTGCCACAGCTTGTTGGTTTATCTGGAGATGGCGGAACCTCCAAATTCATGATACCAACTTCAGAAGACCCCACAATTCTGGGGTAATCATTAAGATGCATCTTAAAAAATTTCTAGGAAGATGGGAGATTGAGGAAGGTGATTCCAATGATCAAGGGATTGTCTGGGTGCGATGGAATCAGCCACCACAAGGCTGGGTTAAGTTAAACGTTGATGGCATGGTCTCACGAGCTGGAGTGTCAGGGTGTGGTGGAGTGATCAGAGGTGACATCAGGGAATGGCTTGGAGGTTTCTCTATCAGATTACAACAAAGTAGCAGCTGGGCTTCAGAGGCCTGGGGCATCCTTGAAGGTCTGAGATTATGTTGGGAAATGGGATTCAAAAAAGTAGAAGTTGAGTGTGATGCCAAGCTGGTTGTCCAAGCTGTCAGGAATGGAACTTCTGTGCAGGGGTGCTATTCGATCATGCAGCAGATTCATCAGCTCATACAACAAGACTGGCAAGTGTGCGTCAACCACATTCATCGAGAAGGGAACCGTCACTACAAAAAAAAAGTGATTTTGTAGCGGTTATTTCTTGTCTTTGTAGCGGTTATAAACCGCTGCAGGAGATATTGTAGCGGTTTACAAACCGCTGCAAAACTCACCGTGGCAACAGGTTTAGTGGCGGTTATCGTGAACCGATGCGCATACAAATACAACCACTACTACATTTGTAGCGTTTATTAACTGCTACAAAATGAAACGGTGCAGAATTTGTAGCGGAACTAAAACCGCTACTAAAATGTAATAAGAGAAAACGGAGAAAAAATATTGTAGCGCTCAACAAACCGCTACTAAAAGTAAAAACAGTGCAAAACATTGCAGCGGTTTTATAACCGCTACTAATTTTCTAATTTGAATTGGTATTGCGCCAAAATTTTAAAACCCCACCAAAATTTTGCAGCGGTTTAGAAACCGCTACAAATATCAATATATATATAAATTGTAAAAACCGTTTAATTTCTCGCACTATGTTTTTGTAGCGGTTATATAACCGCCACTAAAATAGAAATTATTTTTTTTTAAATTAATTTATTAAAATAAAGTACTAATAATTAAATAACATCTAATATTTGACGCCACGATTTAAGTACCTGAAAAGGAAAAAAATAAAAAATTATTTCACCAAAATCAACATCAATAAATTAAATAAACAAATGCAGAACAAAAGACAATTAACATAAAATAAATACAATAACAACACAAAGAGTTTAGAACAATACCTATAAAATACACTACACATCAGAAGCTTTCCAGACCACTCAAAAATAAGTCCACAGTGAGCTGGACAAAAGAAAACGAGGGGTGGAAACGAAATGGGGGTGGAAGGGTATTTATAGGATGTCTGGCAAGAATTAGCAGCGGTTTGGGGCACGGTTTTTTGCAACGGTTTGTTTTGCAACGGTTAAATTTGTAGCGTTTTATGTCACTGTTTTTTGTAGCGGTTTTTGTAATTTTGTAGCGGTTTTAGAACCGCTACAAATAAATTTTGTTGAAAAAAAAATAAAATGCTTGAAACAAATTGGATCTATATATATTACTAACCTGAATTATTTATTCGGCATCATCTGCCCTGACAAGTGGTAAATCTTCATCTCCTTCAGGGAAGAAGTTTTCAAAATCAGTAGGATGGAATGGCTCCGCCTCATAGACAATGTACTCATCGTTATCACCTATGTCGTAAAGATCTCTAGGCTTAAGATGAACGACCATACTCCAATCTTTATGCTTCTCATCCTCCACATAATACACCTATTGTGCCTCGGATGCTAGAATGTACGGCTCATCGTCTGGAGAGTCACCTGTGTGAATGAGTCTTGAAAAATTCACAGATGTGATTCCCAACTCATCAGTAGTGAATCCACAAGAGGTTGTCATATTTGCCCAAGAGCACTAGAATAATGTGACGGTAAAATGCCCCTAATAATTCATTTCGATTATATCGACCAATTTCCCATAGTAGGGGACGCCACCGATATGCATGTCACCGTCACTGCTGCTCGCATAACTTCTTGTGCCAAAAGTGCCAAAAACTCCAGAATTCTGGGTGAGAGAGCCTTGGTCGCGTGAAACTGTGCAGAACTTGAACCCGTTAACGTTGTATGCAGTAAACCGTTTCGTATACTAGAGGGGACCCATTGCAAGGCATGTGAAATCAACTGGGTAGGAGTTGTCGTCATTGCGTATTATTTTCTTCGCATCATAAAAAGAAGTAGGAATCCCTGCATCTGGGAATGCATCGACTAACAGTTCTAATATCATCGACATTCCCTTATCAGATATACCACATAAACACTTAATGTGATACAATTTAATTAAAAAAGATAATTTTGAATATTTGACACACCCAGGATATAAAGCCTTGTCGGCTTCAGCCATCAGTTCAAAAAAAGCACGAGCTTCCTCGTTCCTCATGTACTGAGGTTCTGGACCTTGCACTTCATCAGGGATTGCATCGTCATGAACCCCAAATGCATCACGAAGTGCATCATTGATGAGATCCTCCCCAGTAAGATATTCTTGCACTCCTATTTGTGAGATTGCAGGACTAGATTCTCTAACAACATTATCATTTTCTCCATGGTATACCCAGTACTTATAAGTTTGAGGGAACGACTTAACTATTAAGTGCTCCCTAACAATATTTTTAACATGCCACTTTTTGAAATTACATTTAGGACAAGGACAACAAATCTTACCGTTAACCTTGCCGTGTCTGTCAGCAAAATCCAGAAAGTGGTTCAACCCGGCCAAATATTGTGGGGATGTACGAGGTTGCTTGATCCATGATTTATTCATAGCATACAATTAATAGGGCGCAATAACAATGATATCAGAAGTGTAATCAGAGAAGAAAGTGAGAAAGTACGAGTTTCTGGTCGAAATAAGTCTTATGTAAGAAGTATTCAACGGTCGTTTTTTAGCAGCGGTTTTGAACCGCTGCCATAACCGTTACAAAGAGCAACGGTTGAATATTAGTAGCGGTTTTAAAACCGCTGCAAATTGGAAGTCAGTGGCGGGATTTCTCAATTTCAAATTTGCAGCGGTTTTAAACCGCTGCCATAACCGCTGCAAAATATGCAAACGTTTGCTTTTGCAGCGGTTATGGCAGTGGTTTTAAACCGCTGCTAATTTGAGTTCATTATTTTGCAGCGGTTATTAACCGCTGCAAAATTCCTAAAATCCGCTGCTAAATTCCTAACTTTATTATCTAGCATTTAAATATTTAAATTCTTAAATTTAAATAATACATTTGGCAAATTTTTTAATAAAATTTCCAACATTTAAGTAATAACACTTTTTAAAGAAAATTTATAAATTTAACTAATAACAGTTTTAAAATTTTTACAATATATACAAGAAAAAAACAAAAATCTATCAAGAGTCCGGCTGAGGGGGCGGTGGGTCATGCTGACTAGCTGGACCCTCATCTTTCCGAGGAGGTTGGGGATCAGGCTGAGCTGGTGGTGGCGCGAAGATCGGCAACGGAGGGAGCTGCGGAGGAGCGACGCCTGGCTGAACCTGGTGAAAGGCCATCTGGATGATGGAGTTGACAACCTGCCTCCACATCTCCATCTGCGCCTGCATCTACGCCTGCACCTGCGCCTGGGTCTGAGCATGGGCCTCCACTTGGGCCTGCACCTGCGCCTGCACCTGGGCCTCGACCCGTGCCTGGACCTGGGCGTCCACTCGAGCGTCAACCTGCCCTAAGACCTCCTCTCGGACCTCCTCTCTCAGCTCAGCGCGTAGGGACTCTCGTCCACATCGGAATCACCGTGCCTCCTGGGTCCCGATGTGGTCGCCTACGACGCAGCAGCAGAAGATGAAGTCCCAGCTTCATATCTGCTACTCCCGAAGACTCTCGTCGCCCCAAACCCGAATCCTGGAAGTTGCCCAGGGTGCTGATCACGCCCTTCCATTGCCGTCTTCAGTGAGAGAGTGTGGTCTAAGGCTGACCCCTGGGACTCCCTAAGCTCAGCGTCAGTTCGCTGAATACGCTCCTGAAATAGAAAACAAATGATATTAAATTATTATATAAAATGAAATAAATATTAAATATTTATAGAAAAGACAAAATACACTTACAATAAGTTGCTCAGTCTCCTCAGATAATGGAGTCCCGTCATTGTGCCTGTGGGTGGCCACATACATATCTCCGTATGTGGCCCTCCGACCCTCCCTCCTCGCTGCGTCGTCCTAAATAAACATAATATAACAATTTTAATAACAATTAACAATTAAAAAACAATTAAAAACCAATTTTAATAACAACTTACCATCTCAGCATAAGTGCAGGAGAATGACTTCGATCCTGCAGTATGGTGGATCGTCTGGTGTGCGCGGCTCTGTGTAGCTCGCCTGGAGATAGCCATACTCCCCGGTGACCTCCTCCACCGGACAAATCTTGCCCAGCTTTCTGGCTAGACTGGGTCAGGCACGTCTTCTGCCACCTCCTGCGTAGTCCGCATGCCATCGCGGTTCTTCGAGTGGTACAGGCGATTTTGCTTGTTCTTCCACCCCTCTCCCATCTTCGAGATGGAGTAGTCCTTGTGCGCATCCCACACAGAAAATTTATTCTGCAACAAAACAGATCAAAGTTAATCAGTATTTCACAATAAAATAATAACTTAAATTATTAATATATTAAAATTATACCTTAATTTTATTCTCCCAAACCCAATCCTTGTCGTCCTTCCGCACCCTCTTCCACGTCTCGGCGCTGATGTCAAACTGGCCGTAGTTCCCTCCTTGCTCGGCTAGGTAGCGGTGGTACAGCTGACCGGCCTTCCCGATCGGTTGCCGTGTCAGCTCATTCCAGGGTACCACGATCCGGTGGCCAGCATCGAGCTGAGAAACATCCCTCAATGCCAACTTCCTCTTCTGCAGCTGGCTTGTCGGATCTGCACATTTCATTCAAACATTAACAATATTAATTAAATTAATTCATCAATTTTATTACAAAATATAAATCTAAATTACTTACCCTGAATGTCCACTTCAAAGCCAGTGGACCGCGAAGCAGAAGGCCGAGGGAATCCCTCTTCCCTGGCGATATCCTCATCCTCGAAGTTCTCAGCCGCTTCGATTGAGATATCTGGAAGATCGAAATCTTCGACGCTGAGATATGTGTTGTCAGGATTGGCCTCAGCGCCGCCAGCTTCCTGAAACTCCTGCTCCTCAGGATTGGCCTCAGCGCCACTTCGTTCCGGGATGTCCTCGTGCGGTATCATAGGCTCCTTACCGGGCCTGCGTGTAGGATCGGGACTAGACATCTATAATAAAATAAAAAACATTAAAATAAAGTTAAAACATAAAAACATAAAAATACTTTAAATAAATTTAAAAAACAATAAAATAAAAGCAAAAGTAATACCTTTTCTTCTCAAGAATAGACTGATTTCTCTATATTTTAGTTTCTGAAACTCTTTCGATGTGACTTTTTTGAGAAAATGGAAGTTGAATATATAAAGCGCGGAGTTAGCAGCGGTTTTGTTTAAACCGCTGCAAAATACGATGACTTCTCGGAAAACACGAAACTTAGTAGCGGTTTTTATAAAACCGCTGCTAAATTGGAGGGAATTCCGTGACGTTTTAAATTTGCATCGGTTTATTTTGCAGCGG
>QFDD01005321.1:0-13250 GCA_006871305.1 Vachellia collinsii | reverse complement strand
AATTTTGGGATTAGGACCTAAACGGGCCGGCCCGTTTAGGCCCTAAACCCTGTAGGGCCGGCCCTAATTACCATCTCTAAGTTAAAATGACTTTCACTGAGGAGCAAGCTCCGATCGAGATCCCAAGCTTCGGGTCAGCATAAAGAAGTGAATCATAAGAGTCTCTTACAAAGCGACGCTCTTTGTCAGGCAATTATATATAAAGACAAACGCTCTCTTCATATTATACATGCCATATCTAGCTAGCTAGTTTTGAACATTGTGATTGATCCTTGCGTTGAACAATGTGTGCTTGTGCAGTATATACTTGAAACAATTGTTTATCCAAGAGAGCATGAGTGCTTGAAGGAGCTACGAGACTTGACGGCGAAACACCCATGGTACGCACAATATATATATAATCTTAGAGGAAATGAAACTGATATATATATATATATATATCATTATCATTTCCTCTAAGATATCCCTAATAATCACAATTATTCTGTTCATATCTGTATTTCAATATATATAATAATGGGACAACATACTGTAAAACAGGAACTTGTTGGCAGTATCTGCTGACGAAGGTCAGTTTCTGAACATGTTGGTGAAACTCATGAATGCGAAGAACACAATTGAAATCGGGGTCTTCACTGGTTACTCTTTACTTGCCACATCCCTTGTTATAAAAGTTTGTCTTTTGTGTGTGTGTCAAAAGAAGCAAGTCCCATGTTGCTTGGGAGAATGAGAGTTCAAGTCCATATATATCAAGTTGTTTTATGGGCTAGTAATGTGGGCTAAGAGGAATGGTGGGCTTGCATACACAACAAATGGACCACCAATGGGAAAATCAATTGAAATTTAGTGATTTCCCCCCGCACGTGAGTTAAAAGAATGTTGGCATAATTTTACAAAAATTTTCAACAGAAATATTTTTTAATTTATTAATTGACTAAGTCAAGGGGGCTATCCAAAAGTGTACATTTTTCGGGTTTCAGATTTAAGTGTCCTCTCCTTTTCGAAAATTGACCGTTCCAACGGTACCATCTGTAACACCTCACTTTTCACCTCTTTAACTTCATTAGAGACCATTATTGAACCTCTCTAATGATTTCCAAGGTTAAAATGGAGCAAAGAAATGAAATTCCAAAGTTAGCCAAAAGTCACTATTCATTTGGTAAAAATTCAGATTTTTAGGCCAACTTTGAAAATTCATAACTAATTCTAGAAAACTCAAAATTGAGTGGTTCAAGTCTCTAAACAAAGCCTATGAAATTATATACATGGGAAAAAATACCAATTTATCCAATTTCTTGTCCAATTAATACAGTTTAATACGTGAACTTGTACTGTCCATATGGTAAATTTTCATTTTTCCAGGTTTTTCTCCTAACTTTGGGAGACCATAACGTTTCGTACAAATGTCCAAATCCAATGATATTGGTCTCATTTTGAAGTTTACCATACAAACTATTTATCTGGAAAATTTCACATTATTTTAACTTCATTTGCTATTTTTCCCAGCAGCTTAAAATTAGGGTCTTGGCAAGGGTGTTGGATCCTTTTATGACTTTTTAGCTTGTTCAACTTCTAACTTGACATACATGATTCCATTCCACATAATCCCTTAACAAACTCAGCATATATATATACACACAAGATTACCCAAGTATCCATATAGCAAAATATGGATATGCTTACTTTATATTAGTCTCAAAAATCCACAAAACACTTTAACATAAAACATTAAGTTGTATTACACATCATAATTCATATAGAGCTTCCCTTACTCCTCTACCATCTTGCCTTTGCCCTTACTTGCACATGAACCTAGAGAATGTTATTTTGGGAGAGTGAGATTTCATAGAAATCCCCATAGCAAAAACACTAACATGCCCATTAACATGCATGACAATTATTCATTATTTGGGTAACATGCATGAAACACTTGCATTCATGTTTATCAAGCACTTTACACATAACCATGGTATGTTAAAAGCACATTAACACATATTCAAATATCACACAATTGACATGCAACATAGCATAAACAACAAATAATCATCAAGGGCCATATTAATGCAAAGTTAGTAGTCTTTGCTACCTTGACTTCTTCACTTTCCTTGTGACTTTAGAAGCTTCTCCTTACTACACCAAATTCTTTCCTTGGTACTTGGACTTGCTACATATAATATAATGCAATAGGGATCAATACTAAGTCATTACCAAGCCTTCAAATATGCCAAAACTCTTCAAAACTCTTCTTGAACATTAAGGGTTCCAAAACCCTTAAACTTGTTACACTTAATTCTAATGCTTCCAAAATCATTCTCTCACTTCTACCCTACACAATTTTGCATTTTAAATCCAATGGAAGCATCAAAATCATCAAAAACTCATTCCTTCTCTATGGTACAGGTCTGGACGAAATTTTCCATAAATGGCAAAAAAATGATTTTTCAATTTCCTTTGCATGTAGTTGCCTATTCTTGTTCCTTAAGTAATTCTCATGCATTGTGGGGCTCAAAAACATCACTTCCCTTACTCATGAGAAACAGGGCAGCATGTTCCCTAGGGTTTGAAGATTCCAAAAATTCATATACATCATCAACCAACACAAAACACACGCCAATTAACTCCCTAGCTAGCATGCATGGAACAAAACCTTACCAATAGATTTTTCTAAATCCCTCTCTTTCTCACTTTTCTCTCTCAAGAATCAGATTTTCCAGCAGCCATAATCTACAATGAAACATGAAAATACACCTATAGGATTGAAGAGCAGAGGCTAGAGAGCAAGAATATGAAGAAATTTTCACCAAAATACAACTTACCTTGGATTTATGGGACCTTGTCTTCTTCTTTGCTCTCTTTCTTCACGCCACTTGCTCCTTCCTTTTCTCTTATGTTTGGCCGACTTTGTGCTGCTGGAAGTGGAGAGAATCAATGCCTTAAAGGATATAAAAGAGGAGCTGGCATGTGTATTAATTAAAACGGGTCCCACTTAAACTAATAAAATAACTTTGTTCAGATATATTCTACCACTTGCTTATGATATTTTACCTCTCCTTTTAACCTTGAAATATGGCTCTTACAAGTGGCAAAATATAGTCCTTTCCTTCTCCTTTTTAAAATACTTAAGTTTCCATAAAGTAGATTTATGGCACTAGAAATGCTTTTTGGTGATTCCCTGATCACTTGATTGATTTATGGTCATTAAAAATTTCCTAAATTCATCTGATATTCCCATGATTTTTCTCTCCCCAAAATGCTTTCCAGAATATCTTTAATTAATTTTTTTAAAGAAAACCCAAATTTCTGGTTTTTTGGCTCTTTTCTTTCCGATGGGGGAAACTGTTACTAGCTTTCTCTTGAAAACAATTTTATAAAATACTAGCATTTCCAAGCTAATTTTTCTTACCCTGAAATCCAATGTTTGAGGCCTTTGAGTATTTTAAATAATTATATTTGGCTAATTATTTTATTAAATAGCCAAATATTAAATAACCTTTAAAATTCCCGCAAAGGTTATTTCTATCATTCTGATCTAAATTAGGCCTCAATTACTTATCAATGAATTTTTCTCTATCTTTTGGTGCTCTAAAATTTTTTCTAATATTTTGGTCAATTTTAACCAAAATACCCTTGGACTTTCACTTATTTACCAAAATGCCCTTGCATTCCCTAAATGACAATTTGGTCCTTTCATTTTCTTTTTCTATTGTTCTTTGGGCCTTGGTTCATCTTACCATTACTTGTTTGGCCTTTATTTTGGTTACAAAAAGTACGGATATTACACCATCAACCTTATGAGTGTACCTGTTCGACCGAGGGTTTTACAACGTGTCTTGTGCTGTTTGCTCATCCAATCTGTGTCTATCAATAGAGTTCCCGTCGAAACACTTCGGACATAGAAATTCCTCTACCTTCTTTCTCTCGTCAATTTTCTCCTTTGAGTTCTTCCTTCCTTCCACCATTTCTATAAATCTTGTTGACACAGGAGGGATCCATTTAATTTTGGAGGGTTCCGCTTCATCTCTGCTGGTTGCAGAGGAATAACTCTTAAGGATAGTGTCTTTCAACGCGACTCAGATTGTTCATTCTCCCGCTCATGCTTACATCCAACAGCCCTTGCCCTCCCATAAGATGGAAAGGTCCCTTACGTTATAGTACTTAATTACTTCGCCTTATTATCTCACAAAACACACACACACACACACACACACACTATATACAAGTTACTTACTATATGGTTGTCCCTTTCCTTAATCACAAGAAAACCATCTCTCAGTATATATATATATATATTTCATGCATTTAATTTGTCTCTTTCAGATATCGGCTTTGGATGTGAAATGTGTAGATTATGAGCTGGGGTTGCCTGTGATTGAAAAAGTGGTGTTGCTCACAAGATTGACTTCAGAGAAGGACATGCTCTTCCTGTTCTTGACCAGTTGCTCACAGATGTAGTGCCTCTATAGTTACACCTCACTTTAGCTCAACAAACACGAATCGAGTTCTTCCACACCACTTCAGTATGGTGACCACACTGTTACCCACCAGTGCCTGAGTTGTTGCAGTAGTCGTAGTATGCCTTCTCGTCCACCCACATCACACTACAAAAAAAACACTTCCAACGATGATAAAAAGGTTTCCACTGAAGGGTACCTTCAGCGACGACAAAATGCATCTTATAGCGGTGACTTTTTCATCACCACTGAAGGCCATATAAATTTCCGCTGAAAGTAAAAGATTATTTAAAATTTAATTTAAATTTATTACCTTTAGCGGCGACTTAAAAAGTCACCGTTGAAGGTAAGAATTGTTTTTTAAATATAAAATTATTTAAAATATAATTTTTTAAATTTATTACCTTCAGCAGCAACTTTTTTTGTCGTCGTTGAAGGTAAGAATTTTTTAAAATTTAAAATTATTTAAAATTTAATTATTGAATTTTTTTTTAAAATTTATTACCTTTAATGGCGACTTTTTTATCTCTACTGAAGGTTAGAAATTTATTATAAATTTAATTATTTAAAAAAATTTTGCAATTTTTTTTTGATTAAAAATAATTTTCTTACCTAAAAATAAAAATTATAAAAGTAATAATGATATAATTTTATAAAAATATTAGTACATTAAAATAATATATTATTCAATTAATAATATAATATATATATAAAATTAAAGTACAAATATAAAAATAATAACCACATGCTTTAAAATATTCATCCAATTTACTTTTAGTTTATAATAATATTAGATATTGTATATATAGATATATATACGAATAATATATACCTAAATGTATGTGTTTGTAAATGTCTATAATTTATTATATAATAAAATATTATATATATATATATATTTAAATATGCGCTTAAAGTATGCATAGTCATTATAGCTTAACTGGCAAAGGCTCACGCATGCGACCAAGGGGTTGGAGGTTCAATTCCTGGAGGAGGTAAGACTTTCAGATTTATTAGCTGGTAACACGTGACATTGTGAGGTGGCAACATGTGGTGTAGGTGACGTGGCATATATGTGGTGACACGTGATGTGTAGGGAATGGTGGTAATGTGGCAGTCGTCAGTGACGTGACACCAACCGGTGATGATGTGGCAGTCACCGGAGTAAATTATTATTTTTTAATAATTTTGAAAATACTTTCAGTGGCGACTTATTTTTGTCGCAACCGAAACCTTCAGCTACAGTACTTTCCGCGACAACCCTTGTGTCGCCGCTGAAAGTCAATTTTTTTGTAGTGTCCTCACTGCCTCAGCTCCACTCATGTCGCTTTAGCTTACTTCATTTTATATTAGATACCAATTATGAACCACTTTAATGCTTTTTAATGTTTAGAATTAATTACCTAAGTGAAATTTTAAAACTTTGTAATTATTACTATTTATCATCAGTACTATATTCACTTGGCAATTTTAGAATTTTTAGCCCATTTTAAAAATACATAACTAATTCTAGAAAATTCGAAATTGAATGGTTTAAATATTTAAATGAATTTTATTAAATTCCCTACATTTTATTGACCAATTTCTAGAAAAATATCAATTTGTCCAATTTTTTGACCAATTAATATAATTTATTGCGTGAAGTAATATTGTTCATTTGGTTATTTTTCCTTTTCCCAGATTTTTCTTCTAATTTTGGACAACCATAACTTTTTGCACTCAACTCCAAATCCAACAAACTTGGACTTATTTTAAAGCTTGCAATGACTACTATTTTTCTGGAAAATTTAATGCCAATTGGATTCCATTTACTCAATTTTACTGTTACCTCAATTTAGTAGTTTGGTAAGGGTGTTGAACCTTTTTTTTACCACTTTAAACTTTCTCAATTTTGAACTTGGCATACATGCTTCCAATCAACATAACTAACTAGCATTTCTAACATAATTACTTGTCATTATCCATACTTGGAGTGTAGAGGTTTGTCATACAAGAATTCCAACACTTGACATAAGTAACATGTATAGACTTTGAACTTCATATTCATGCATATCATGGCATTTTGAAGTTAAATCTCCCATTTAATCTCCTTGTTTTACCTTTGCTTGAGCTTTGACCTAGAAGGTTAGATTTTTGGAGGAGAATACGATTCTTAGAATCTCAATAGCAAAAGTCACTAACACATACGTTAACATGCATAATTATCATTTGTTTTTTTATTTAACTATGCATGAACATATTGTAATGCACTTTAAAAATACTTTGCATATAGCAATGACATGTCATAAACACAACTTCACATGTTCACATAGCACATAAATAGCATGCAAAATGGCACAATAAATAAATAACAACCAATGATAATATTAATGTAAAAGTTAGTAACTTTGCTATCTTATGTCTTTAACTTGTTCCTTAACTTTGTTGGCTTCTCTCTTGCTCTTTGGAGACTTCCCTTTACAATGTAGACTCCTACACATATCATAATGCATTTAGCATTAAGAATAAGTGTTCGCTCCGCAAGTGCACGGGTCGCGTCAAGTAATAAAGTGATGAGAAAGTATCATCCTCACGGGGATTTGCTTAAAAATTTCAACCAATCAAAAGGCTAAGTGCATTCAATCAAGTTGAACAAATGAAACTTTTGATGTGAAATGATAATTTTGAAAACTAATTTCTAAAACTATAAAGTGATAAAAACAATTGATTCTATAACTTCAAGGATGATTTTTGGAATCTAGGATTATTTCTCCCCCTTTGTAATCCATAACCTTAAAATAACTTCCTCTCCTAAATGCTCTTAATATATAAATGTGCTAGTCTAGGATTCTAAAAGTACTTGTAAAAGCTTTCTCAAATCAAGAACAAGTGTTTGCTTCCATTAATTACTCAATCTCTTGTTACAATTAATAAAACCCAATTTTCAAACTCCAATCCTAATGTGACTATGCAAGGTTGACAAGTATATCTCTATCTTGCCAACAAAACCATCCATTCATCAAGTAAATTTCAAGTTCCCAGACCATTTTACTCAAGTTCTACACTCAACCTAGCCCTCTCAAGCATCAATCAAGTGAACCCAACATCTAAATGGTGATCAAACATTTAGAAGCACTAAGTAAAGAGTAAAATGAACACATATATATCATTAATCACAAAAGGAGAGGAGTATTTAAGAGTTAATCCATACAAGGGTTCAAAATAATCCTAGAATGAAAAGTCTATCTACTCATATTCAGCCACAAGCTACAAATCACAAGGAGAATCATAGCCCAAAACAAATTACAAGAGAGGAAAGGGAAAGGAAGGAGAAAACCAAGAGAAGGAGGCTCAAAATCTCTTCCAAAGCTCAATCTATTGATCCAAGCTCTTCAAGACCCAAACCCTAGCAAACCCAAGCTCCAAAATACTCCCAAGAAGTGCAGAATGTCGGGCTCCCTCGGGTTTTTGGCTTAAAAATCCGATTTTTTGCTCATTAATGATGCTGTGCGTTTTGCTGTCAAAATTGGGTTGCGGCGGAACTGTTTTGAGCTGCAGCTCAGTTCTTCTCGGGTTGAAAGTGCGCTGTAGCCAAGATAAATGCACTGCAGCTCGTTTTGCCTCTGGAAATCACCTCAAATTAATGTGTTCTACCTATAACTTGACCTCCATTTCTTCCTCTTTGACTTTCCTAATGTGATTTTGAATCAACTTTGCTCTCCAAATGCTTCTCCAAGTGGCTTGCAATTTTTCTACCAAAATATACCTTGCAAAATGATTAAATTAATCAACTCTTAATAAGAAAGGATAAGAGCCACTATATTCATAATTAAGCAATAATGTACAATCAAAAACCACATGCACATTTCCTATCTTTGAGTTTTCAAAACATGTATAACAATACCAAAAATGTATTAAAATGCAAGGAAAATGCACTAAAATGACATGAAATTCCAGAGGTTAACAATAAGTCATAACCATTAATGCATTAAAACATTCAAAATCTCACTAAAACTTCTATTAACTTTAAAGGTCCTAAAGTTTTTAATTGTACGAAAATTCATTCCAATGCTTCCAAATTGTTTTCTCACTTGTATCCTACACAATTTTGCCTTTTAAATCCATTGGCAGCAACAAAATCTCAAAAATTCACTCCTTCCCTTAGAAATAGCTCTGGCCGAAATAGTGAAAAAATTGAGAAAAATGTGATTTTTCAAACTTTCTTCTATACACTTGCATAATCTTGATCCTAAATCGCTTTCCATGCATTATTTAACACAAAATCACTCATTCCCTTACACATAGAAATTCGGCTAGCATGACCCCCTTAGGCTTCCAATTCCAAAATTTCACATACAACTCACATATACAACTCAACAAGCACAACACAACCAATAATAGTTTCAACACCATGCATAGAGTTGTTTTCTAATAATTATTTCATCTAAATCGCTCTCTTTCTCCATTTTCCTCTCTAACCCCTTAACTTTCCAGCAGCAAAATTATACCATTTCAAGCAAAACTAAAATTAAATGGAAGAGGATTGGTAGAAACTAAGAAATATGAGAGATTTTATGTCAACAACATTTGTTTACCTTTGTTTTTTGCTTCAATCTTCTCCTTCTCCTTGCTTGAACACCCACGACACCCACGGCACGCCTCCCCCTTTTCCTCTTGGTGGCCAACCCAAATGAGGTCTTGAAATGGCTAGAAAAGTCCTACAAAAAATCTGCACATTTAATTTGCTAAATGTTCCTTAAACTTTTACATATTTGCAAGATGTGTTGGCTAGATCTTGGCCCTTGACTTTAATCACCTTCCAAGTGGACAAATCCTATGCATCAAGAGTATGATCTTGACACATGTCCATGTGATATCATAGGGCTTATGTCATTCAAGCTATGGGGCCAACTTATACTGATAGAGCAACTTTATCTGGCCGAAAATACTTTTTTGGAAGTTTTTGATCATTTGACCGGTTTAGGGTCATTAAAAATTTCCAAAATTCATCTAGTTATTCTATAATTTTTTCTTTCATCATTATGCTTCCAGAATTTTCTTTAATTAATTTTTGAAGGAAGCCCTAATTTAGGGTTTTTTTGGGTCCTTTTCTTTTCGTGCCAGGAAACTGTTTCTGACTTTCTCTTAAAAATAATTTTATCAATTACTACAATTTCCAAGCTATTTTTTCCTATTCTGAAATAAAATGTTTGAAACCAAATAATTATATTTTTTCCTATTAATTATTAAATATTCAAATATTAAATAGCTTTTAAAATTCTCATAAAGGTTATTTTTGTCATTCTAACCTGAACAGAGCCTCAATTACTGATCAGTGAATTTTTCTCTATCTTTTGGTGTCCAATGAAATTTTCTAATATTTTGGTCAAACTTTAAACAAAATACCCTTTGACTTTTCTCAATTTACCAAAATGCCCTCGAATTTAAAAAATGACATGTTGGTCCCAAAATTAAAAAATTCCACTTTAGTCCTATAATTTCAAATTGTCACTTGGTTCCTTAATTTCTCAATTTGGTTCCTTACTTTTTAAAATGACCATTTTGCTTTCATTTTTCTCTATCTTTTGGTGTCTAGTGAAATTTTCTAATATTTTGATCAAACTTAGATCAAAATACCCTTTGACTTTTCTCAATTTACCAAAATTCCCTTGAATTTAAAAAATGAGATGTTGGTCCCAAAATTTAAAAATTCCACTTTAGTCTTGTAATTTCAAATTGTCACTTTGGTCCCTTAATTTCTCAAATGAAACTTTGGTTTCTTACTTTTAAAAATGACCATTTTTCTTTTATTTTCTAGATTTATCATAATAGCATTTTTACCTTTCCTTTCCTTCTCTTTCATCCTCCAAATTATTCATTAGTCTATAATTACTCGTTTAGCCTTTATATCGAGTTATCGAAAACATAGATACTACACGGAGTTCCGTGCAGTGTCCTCACCCTACTAGGCACTAGAGTGGACAAGCCGGCAATTAGCCTTGCATTGGTTAGAGTAGTTATGGGCATAAGCAACCATAGTATCACCCCAAACTATGTTGGGAACACCCACTTGGGATCTTGCTATGTTGTGGGCATTCACATAGTCTTGTGGGGAATCCTAAGCATAGGCTATGAGAGCAAAGAGAAAAGAGAAGAAGAAAGAACCTGAAAGCTTTGATGATGACTCCATTGTTGGTTCTCGATGGAGAAATGAGTGATAATGAAATGGGAAGCGTTGGGGTGGAATTTATAGGGATTTTCGTCTGGAAAATTAATTCGGATGGCGTCATAGAAATTCAAAAACTTTTTTTTTTAGTTTCAGACTAAAATTTCATTAAGTTTTTGCTTGGATCCTCAATTCTCATCCTCAATTTTTTTTTACTATTATAACTAAAATTACATATTTAATTATATTATTTAAAAAATACTAAAAAATAATTAAATTTAAGTTATATATTAAAGGAATTATAGTCATTTACTTTAATTTTTCTCATTATATATATATCTCTCTTATCTTCATTGAATTTTTCATGCAATTAAACACAAATTTACACTACTACATAATAGTGATTCAACGTTTGTTAAAAAGGAAACCAATGTCATGAAAAAAGGTGGTGACATTTTCGTAATAAAATTGAAGTTTGAAACACATTTGTCATCAGTTATTAACAGCAACCAACAACTAAAGAACATAAGTGAGAAAATAAATTAAATTTTCATTATATAAGTGATTGGTTATCTAAACCACTGACGCCTTAATTTTGCAGTGTTTAAAAGAATTAAATATTTGTCATATAAATCATCGGTTATAATGGTAACCGACGACTTTTATTGACAAATTAGTCATCCGTTATGTTTTGAACCGATGACTAAAGGTTTTTATCTTTAAGATGAAATTAATTTTAATATTCATGATATTAATTGTCAGTTATTAGTAAATCACTGACTATTATCGTTAGCCTAACATTAACTAAGATGATGAAAAGGTTGGACAATAGTCATTGGTTATATATATATATGTGTGTGTGCAGCACTATAAGTTGTAAAGAGTTGCATATTTTAAAAATTGATTACTAAAGATGAAAAATCTTGAAATTTAACTAGCCGCCTTCGTCTTTTTGACCTTTTTAAACGTTACAAGACTTAGAAAAACTCAGTTGTGGTCCCTCTCTCCTGCCCCACCACTTCTTTGGACATTCTTGTTGCGTTTATCTCTAAACTGGAAAGTTTCATTAGCCTCAAAACAGTGGAAAATAGTGGCATAAGAAGGTTATTATACAAAATTTCAATCTTAACCTCTAATGCTTTTCTCACTTGTACCTTACATAATTTTTCATTTTAAACTCATTAGAAGGATCAAAATTATCAAATTCCAACTCCTGCTTTATGCCCTGTTCAGACTGAAATTCTTCATGGAAAGGGAAGAATTGTTTTTTCATGATTCCATTTCATAGACTATTATAATTTCATCTTTAATCACCTTTTGGCTCTTGATTCAACCTTAAATCACTATTTTACATATTTCCTAGAAATTTGGGCAGCACTTCTCCTTTGCGTTCTTACTTCCCAAAATTATAAAAACACAATAAAAACCACAACAAGAGCCATAATCATCATTATCAACAACAACCAAGCTTGATTGCAAGACTTAAATTACCTCTTCCAATGAGAGATTTTTCACTTTCTCTCTCTACTTTGAGCCCTCTTGATCTTTATTTTCTCTTCAAGAACACCAAATCAAGAAGAGATTTAGAGATTAGAAGTTGTCTTGGTGCAAGAAACTTGAAGAAATTGAGGATTTATACCAAAAACCTACCTTTTTCTCATGATTTCTCTCCTTTTTTTTTTCTACTTCCTCTTCCTCTTCTTGCTTTCCTCTCTTCCAAATTCGCCTCCCTCCCTCTCTCTTGCTGGTTTTGGTTGACTTTGGATGTCACACCTCACTTATCACCTCTTAATACTTCATTAGAGACCATTATTGAACCACTTAACTATCTTCCATACATAGAATTAGCTAAAGCAACAAAATTTTAAAACTTACCAAAGTTACTATTCATTTGGTAAATTTTCAGATTTTTGAGCCAACTTTAAAAATTCATAACTAATTCTAGAAAAATCAAAATTGAGTCGTTCAATCTTTAAATGAAGCTTATTGAATTCCCTACAGGGGAAAAATATTAATTTGTCCAATTTTGTGATCAATTAATACAGTTTTAATTCGTAAAACTCCACTGTTCATATGATCATTTTTCAATTTTTTCAGATTTTTTCCCTAACTTTGGAAAACCATAACTTTCTATCTACACATCCAATTTAGCAAACTTTGGCTCATTTTGATGTTTGGGATGTTTAGTATATTTCTGAAAATTTTCAAACTATTTGAACCTCATTTTCCCTGTTTTACATTCACCTCAAGTTTAGCCTTTATTAAGGGCTTTGGACCCTTTTTAAGTTATTTTACATACTCAATTTCCTTTCCTTCAAGCACATAACCATATCACATAGTGAACTAGCATGTTTAACTTATTTACACGGCACATATAACATGGTCCATAGTGCTTATATTTAGCATACAATATCCCAAAAGCAAGGGAAACAACATAAAGTCATTTCCAATTTAACTAAACTTCCTTTGCATTTGAAAACCACCCACCTTTACTTTTATGGCTCCTTGCCTTTGCTCTTGGAACTTTGTCCTAGAATGTGTTATTATGGGAGGGTAAGATTTCATAGAAATCTCCATAGCAAAATCACTATCAATTTCATTAACATGCATAATTGTCACATACATTAATCTAGCCATGCATGCATATACAATAC
>QFDD01005320.1:0-16771 GCA_006871305.1 Vachellia collinsii | reverse complement strand
TGCTAGGGCTGCATATGAAGAATGAGCTGTAAACCTCAACCTTTTGTCCTCCACCAACATATAAAAAATGTATTTTTAAGCCTTTCCTCCTTAATGTGCGTTTTTTGTCTTCTCCTTTTCAGCCTCTACCAATATTCTCTGCCCCTTTAACCTAAAGAAACCCTAAGCTCATTAGTAAAAACGCATAGCATAGCTCAGGGTGCCTTTCTGCAATAAATTTGGCCTGTAATTATCCCCTTTCAGTCCCTACAATTCCAGAAAATACAGTTAAGTCCCAAAACACTAAATAAAGTAATTATTTCCTAGAATCTCCTCATGCTTCATGCAACATTATGCTCATCAAGAACTCAATATTTTAGGCCACTTATCTCTACTTTCCATGCCAAAATATATGAATTAACATGATGAAATATGCACTTATCACTTAGCATGATGCATTGAGAAAAAGTTGGTTTTGAACTACGAGAAATGCCACTTTATGGTGGATCATGGCATCGTGTTGGGACACTTGATCTCTAAAAAGGGAATAGAGGTGGATAGAGCAAAAATTGAGGTGATATCTGCTTTATCTTACCCCACCAACTTGAAAGAGTGGAGATCCTTCCTAGGATGTGGGGTTCTACGAAGGTTCATCAAGGATTTTAGTAAAATTGCTCTACCTTTATCCAAGTTGTTACAAAAAGATGTTGATTTCTACTTCGATTCTGCTTGTGATTGATTTCACCTTCTATTTTGACCTTATCCAATTGGGATTTGCCCTTCAAAATTTCATGTGACGCTTCTAATTTGAGTGTAGGGGCAATGCTAGGTCAAAAGGATGGTATTATTTTGAAAATAATAGCATATACCTCCAAAATTCTTGATGTTGATAAGAAAAACTATACAACATTGAAAAGGAGCTGTTTGCAATTTTGTTTGTACTTGATAAATTTATACAATATCTCATCAATTCCAAAGTAGTTATGTATACAGATCATGTCGCTGTCAAATATCTTTTCCACAAACCTCAATCTAAGCCCCGGCTTTGTGAGATGGATGCTATTGCTTCAAGAATTTGATGTGGAGGTAAAGGACTGATCAGACACGGTTTTGTTGCCTTCCGATTTGATATAAAATGATTACTCCAAAAGTAATGTAGTACAATGGGCAACCAATCGTTCTTCTCGAGGAGAGGTTTATTGATTATCCCATGCTAAATTGGTTATTGAAAACATGTTAAATTTAGGTAAGAAAACGGGGGGTTTGGTTTAGTAACAGGAAACTGTAATGCAAAACAAGTGTAACAAAATTTTGTTGGTCTCTTTTTCTTTTTTTATAATTGAGAGCATACTTTGGATTAAGGGGAATATTGTTGAGATAATGTTTTGATGATGATAGTTATGTTTTTGAACTTATGATAAAATTCAATGTTTTCACAAACACTTTATGAGTTTTTCGAGTTTTAGTGAAAGTGTTGAGAATACTCGAGTCATAAGGATCAATACTCGAGTACCATTGTATAAAATATGCTTTCAAAACTCAACACTCTCAAGAGAACTCAAGTTTTGGTGGAAGTGTTGTCAAAACTCAAGTACCGAGAGTCAATACTCGAGTATCGAGTATTGAAACAAGTTTCAGAAATCCAATATGTTGAGATAATGTTTTGATGATGACAATTATATTTTTGAACTTATGATAAAATTCAATGTTTTCACAAACACTTTAAGTGATTTTCAAGTTTTAGTGAAAGTGTTGAGAATACTCAAGTGATAAGGGTCAATACTCAAGTACCTTTGAATAAAATATGCTTTCAAAACTCAACATTCTCAAGAGAACTCAAGTTTTGATGGAAGTGTTGTTAAAATTCAAGTACTGAGGGTCAATACTCGAGTATCGAGTGTTGAAACAAGTTTCAGAAATCCAATACTCTCAGTAGAACACAAGTTTTAAAGAAAGTATTGACAACACTCGAGTATTGAGTAACAATACTCGAGTTTTGAGTGCCAAAACAGTTTCAGAAAACCAATACTCTCAAGAGAACTCAATTTTTGGTGGAAGTGTGGTGGAAACTCAAGTTATGTTATACAACACTCGAGTTTTGAGGTCTAAAAGTGCTTTCAAAACAGAACACATTCAACCAAGACTCGAGTTATCCGTGGAAGTGTTGACAAAATCTGAGTACTGTAAAATAGAACTTGAGTTTCAAGCTCGAATACCTTTTAAACTTCAACACTTCTTTGAAAACTTGAGGTATTAGCAAAAGTATTGCCAATACTCAAGTTTTGAGGGATGAAACTCGAGTATCGAGTAGAGAAAATCCTTTTGAATTTCATAACTCTTTTGAAAACTTGAAGTATCAGCAAAAGTGTTGCTAATACTCGAGTCTTGTGAGACAGAACTCAAGTATCAAGCTTAAAAATTATCTTCAGACTTAATACTTCAAAGGAAACTTGATGAGCAATGAAAGTGTTGATTTCAAATACTTAAAATTTAAAGTATTAGAGTATAAAACTCAAGTGTTGAAGAACCTATAAAGTTTTGGTTGACAGAAACACATGTAAACTCAAGTTTTATTATTTAATATTCAAGTATTGACAAAACTTTTGTTAAAAATCAAGTAACAACAAAAGTATTTTGAATCCTTCACTGTTATTTCACTCAAACACTCGAGTATTGCTATATAACACTCGAGTACTCTTTTACTGACAGTGATTCAGAGCATTAGAGCTTTTCGTCATTCTCAAATCTTTCCTTCTTTATGCTTCATTTATTTGAATCTCATTTATTTTAATGATTAACAAAGTATGGAACATCTGATTGTTTCACCGGAAAAGGATTCAATGGACATAATCTCAAAGACGACCATACTTCATGTCAGAAACATTTAATATGAGAAGCTGAATGAAGACAATGAGAGTAACGAAAACAAAAGTGTTTCTAACGGATATTTAATACTTTCCAACTATAAATAGAGAAGCATTCAAGTTAGGAGGAGCAGAGAACACAACTACTGGAATACTCATTTATTGTTCTTCATCTACCTCCTCTGTTTTCATTCTCACAATCATAAATTCTTCAGTGCTCATCATTTAATTCTCAGAAAGAAGAATATTCTTGTTCAAACATTGATTTTATGAGAGTTACCCAAGATTAGAGAATCTTGAGTATAAGAGACACAAGCAAAAGTGTCTGTGGGCTGTATTGAGTTAGGAAGGGGGAGAGTCTTCCTTCATTACTGGTGTAATATTTGTTGTTTTGTGGATTTGAAAAGCTTAGAGGATTCTGAGGACTGGACGTAGGTCAAGTGGACCGAACTAGTATAAATCTCCGTGTTCATTGTTCTTCTCTCTCTGTTTTATTTTCAAAGTTTGTGAAAAATTTAATTAGACCAATTCACCCCCCTCTTGGTCAATTCCTATCCTAACACAATACTCTCGGTAGAACTCAAGTTTTAAAGAAAGTGTTGACAAACTTGAGTATTGAGTAACAATACTCGAGTATCGAGTGCCAAAACAAGTTTCAGAAAACCAATACTTTCAATTGAACTCAAGTTTTAATGGAAATGTTGTCAAAACTCAAGTTATGTTATACAGAACTCAAGTATCGAACTCAGAAAACCTTTTGAACCACAATACTTCTTTGAAAACTTGAAGTATTAGCAAAAGTATTGATAAAACTCGAGTATTGAGAGATAGAACTCGAGTTTCGAATTGAGAAAATCTTTTTGAACTTCAGTACTTCTTTAAAAACTTGAAGTTTCAGCCAAAGTATTGCTAATACTCAAGTCTTGTGAGACAGAACTCGAGTATCGAGCCTAAAATTTGTCTTCAAGCTGAATACTTCAAAGGAAACTCGATGAGAAATAAAAGTGTTGATTTCAAATACTTAAAAGTTGAAGTATTAGAGTATAAAACTCGAGTATCAAAGAACTTACAAAGTTTTGTTTGACTGAAACACAGTTAAACTCGAGTTTTATTGTCTAACACTCAAGTAATGACAAAACTTTTGTTAAAACTTGAGAAGCAATGAAAGTATTGTTACAAATTAACTCATAAACACTCGAGTAATGAGAATACTTCCATACTTTATCCTCAAAACTAGAGTAACATCAAAAGTATTCTAATTTCTTCACTGTTATTTCTCTCAAACACTTGAGTATTGTTTTATATCACTCAAGTACTCTTTTACTGATAGTGATTTAGAGTGTCATAGCTTTTCATTATTCTCAAATCTTTCCTTCTTTATGCTTCGTTTATTTGAATCTCATCTACTCTCATAAATGGTCATTTATTTTAATGATTAACAGAGTATGGAACGTCTGATTGTCTCACCAGAAAAGCATTCAACGGACATAATCTCAGGAGACGACCATACTTCGTGTCTGAAACATTTGATGCCAGAAGTTGAACGAAGACGATGACAGTAACGGAAACAAAAATGTTTCTAACGGACATTTATTACTTCCCAACTATAAATTGAGAAACATTCAAGTCAAGAGAAGAAGGGAATACAACTACGAGAATACTTCATTTATTGTTTTTTATCTACCTCCTCTGTTTTCATTCTCACGACCATAAATTCTTTAGTGCTTATCATTTAATTCTCAAAAAGGAGAATATTCTTACTCAAACATTGATTCTGTGAGAGTTACTCAAGATTAGAGAATCTTAAGTGTAAGAGACACGAGCAAAAGTGTCAGTGGGCTGTATTGAGTTAGGAAGGGGGAGAGTCTTTCCTTCATTACCGGTGTAATATTTGTTGATTAGTGGATTTGAAAGCTCAGAAGATTATGAGGACTGGACTTAGGTAAAGTGGACCGAACCAGTATAAATCTCCATGTTCATTATTCTTCTCTCTCTGTTTTATCTTCAAAGGTTGTGAAAAAAAAATTTTAGATCAATTCACCCCCCTCTTGGTTAAATCCTATCCTAACAAATATAACGAATAGGCTCTCAGCGATGGGAGCTTAGCTTTCCTTGCTCTAACTTAAACACGGGAGTTTAATCCTTCTGAGTCTAATTAAGAAACCCTAAGTAATCACCTAGGTCTAATGGTTTAATTAATGCAATTTACTTGAATTCAAGTTAATGAACATTCCTTAAAACATTGTTAGTTACCACTCAGAATGTAAAAGGATAAATGGTGATCATGCTTCCAATGATCTGCAATCACAAACACAGAAACCAAATGAACAACTAACCACCAACAATCATTGATAACTAGGTAAACACAAGGAATCAAGTCTGTTTTGTTGTTATTACACTATTTATTAGTTTAGTTTGATTGCCTGTTATTACCAGTATGCTTACTATCCCAATGAGGATGTAGTGTGATTGTTTCCTTGATTTTGTGTTAGCATTTCTTTTCTGTTTTCTCAGTAATAGCTATTATAAATAGTGCATTCTGATTCATGAAGAAGGCATTCAGATTTCAGATGAATATTATTCCCCTTGGGAGATTCTCCTTAGGCTATTAGAGAAAGAATAATGAGATTCTTACTGCTGCTTTTCAATAGAGATTATCATATCCTATTTTTTCAGTTTACATAATTTCCAGATTGAGTACTTACTAGTGTCCATACCACAACATCCAATTCAAACTCAATTTCAACCAATCACAAACTTTACCTCCTATGTACTTAATATGCAAATCAGAAACAATAAACTTGCTACTTTTACATAGGTAAACAATCTTAAAAAATTAGAATAGAAAGTATAAATAAACCTTATTTCCTAAAAATCTAAAACTGGTCACATTCACTTACATAAAATCACACGCGTCAACAATCTTCTACATGCAACACCGAATGTCTCCATATACGTACTTCTAAAAAAATAAAACACCCCTAATTAGAGTATGTATTGCTTACCAAGGCAACAGAATAAGTATTGCTTACCAAAAATATAATAATAAACAATATCATTAGTATACTTCTAATTAAATAAGGTTCTATAAAGTCCTTGTACATTGGAGCACATACCATATCAGAAACAACATCATCAAGAGAAACATCATCATCATGAGAAACAACATCATCAAGAGACTAGTGGTGCCATTAGTGAAATTTACATTATGTGTCAAAAGGCTATCAATTCTAAAGTAAGAGATGATTAATAAAAGAATTCTATTTTTGATGTACGTGTAACTAAAAACTACGCAAGAACTGCATTGTCTTATCGAACCTTATCAAACTTCTTCAACATAGCAATCATGTTGAAGAAATGCTTTCCCTCATTTTTCATGTAAGTAAAGCTTTTCCTTTGAGTTTTGACACAGTTTATAATGCCTTAATTAAACGGCTGATAAGAGAACTATCTCTTGCTCCTTTTCAACTTCCTTGTTTGACATATAACTAGTCATCACTGATCAATGACTTGATACTCCTGCAGTAACAAGTAATAATAAACAAAGATTTTAAATATATGAGTTTCAGATTTTAAATATACTCCCTCAGTTTTTTCTTCTTTAGATTCTTGAGTAGAAAAATCAATGTATTTATGAGCAATGAATGATCTTTGCTATTCTTTTTTGTTAGATCTATCTTGAACTTTTGTTATGAAAAATCAAAGAAGACAATATAAATACATTGCTCATAATCTGACAAAAAGAATAGCAAAGAAAGGGGAAAAAAAGTAAACCATGATGCATCTCCTTAATTTCACTTGATCGCCGAAACAGACTCAATAGAGACAAGAAGTAAACTATGCACATCATTTTTAAATAGCACTACTTCTCAGTCGCAATTAGCAATTTAGCTTGCACAAATTTAGTAATAAAGAAATGACTTGATGATCGTGATGATAATGGAGATTGGAGTAGTATAATTGTCCATACAAAACTAGACACAAAGGCAGTGTGCAGTACCTCATGTTGCAACCACAATTCAAAACATCAAAAGGAATTGAAGGTATCACTTTAGTTTGGTGGATGCAAGGGAATCAAATACCAATCAAACATGTGGAAGACAATATATCCCCTCCAAAATGCCAAAGTGTAATTCTTTTTGTTTTTTTCCCTTGAGAGTGCAATTCATGTGAAGCCATCAAGCTTGTCCTCTTTATAAAAATAAAATAAAAAAGAATCTAATTTGGCCCCTCCTTTTCTTCCTGTAAGACTAGTTTCTGTTATTCTGTACACTGGCTTGAAACATCAACAATTCAGAACCTTGTTACTTTCCCGTCCAACGTTTGCTTTTCATTAAAGTTTTCAAGTGTTCTTGATACATGAAAGAAAACAAATTGATCTAAGCATGTAAAACCCAAAAGATATATCAATTTTATGCATATGTCTATTTATTATTTAAGAGATTCTCCATAAAACTTCTCAAATTTAAATTAGTTGTTTGTTTCTCCAATTCTAGTGCTTCAGCAAGATACAATGGGCATAATATATATATGGCTAATACGGAAAAAGGAATGACTAAATAATAAAGGATGTAGAGGCATGTGGTGGCTGTTATCTTAGATATTTCGTTGGTGTTGATCCTTGTTGGGGGATTCAGATCATGCAGATTGATTGGGGAATTATGGGATTAAGGTTTAATGAATAATAAAAGGGAGGCCAGAGCAGCAATGGCCAATGGGTGGCTTCCCAGAATGAAGCCAGAGGAGCAAATCTTTGTTAAACTCCACATCCGGTACTGTCAAGGTTCAAGGTTTTCGAATATAAGTTCAAAGATTATTTTCAAGAGTAGCCTGTCAAAATCACCGTCGTCTTTCAACTTTGCTTCAACGTCTTTGGAAGCAATTTTTTTAAAGCTGGGAGGAATGAACTTTGATTTTTCATTGGTGGGGGAAATGAAAAAAGGTCCATGGCAAATAGAGAAGCTCAGAGACAGAGAGAAAGTGAAGCAAACAGAGATGAGTTCACCGTGGCAATGGTAGAGAGAAGCTAGTTTCACCATGTTAGAGACACAGAACATTGAATCAAAGGTTTTTTTTACAAAAAAAAAAACTTATACCAACTAGCAACCACATATCCATAAGTCGAAGCTAAAAAGTTTGATGACATGAGTTTTTTTGCCTTTGAGTAGCAGTAAATCGGACGATGAGCTAAGGTGATTCATTGAGCAAGTGAGCACCAGATCTGACGTGCATGAAGAAGAGAAGAGACCGACAGTGGAGGCAAGAGATGAAGACAAGATTGAGAGCATGATTGTGGGAGCTGAGAGACGGATTGAAGAGAGTAAAGACGAGCTGACAAGCAAGAGAAGAGAGAGACAAGGTTCTCTCTCACGTCCAGCCAACGTGGCTGGATGTGAGACCCTTGGTTGTCAAGTCTAGCCACTCTTTGCCTGGACTTGAGAGGGTACGCATACCCCCATCAACCCCCTCTCACATCTATATTTTAAACGCTGGACGTGGGACAGAGTTGTTAGATATCTCTTTTGTAGTAGTGGCTGTTGTAGATTTTCTCTCTAGACCTTCAAAAGTCCAATTTCTTACCCTTTTCAAGCCATTACAAATCCTTTACCTTTCCAGGCCATCAAAAATGCCTCTCATTGAGATGATTGCCTTTGTCTTTCCCCCGAGATATAGTGTCAACTCATTTGGACATCCTGAAAGCTTAGCCAGAATGACTCTATTCTATTGTCTCCACTATCTTCTTGTCAACACTCAAATTCATCCAAAAGCTCAGTATTTTGACACAATCTATCCTTTCCTTACCAACCCTCTCATCAAAGGTCTTATTCCTGATGAACTGTTGTGATATATATATGGTCTCTTTTAGTCATCCGTATCTTTGCTATTGGATTGCCTCCTCTACCTATCTACCACCATCTCTGTGATGCCAACTAGGAGAACATGTAACACCTTTCTTCTATAACCTTATTACTCATTGGGGATCTTATATTTACCACTTGATATCACTGCTTAGGCTAGAATTAGTTAACCAAGTGACTTTTAAAATTTTTCAAAACAATCACTATTCACTTGGTGACTTAAAATTTTAGCCAATTTTAAAAATTCATAACTAATTCTAGAAAAATGCCAAACAAGTGGTTTAAGTCTCAAGTCAAAACTTATTACATTCTTTATGGAGGAAAAATACTCATTTGAGCAAGTTAAAGTTTAAATATCCCCTCAAACCATGTTGAATTTTACTGTTCATTTGGTCCTCTGAAATAGAACTTCACCGTGACCAACTCATTTGACCATATGAAAATTACTTTTGGGTGCGCTTCACCCCGATGAACTCCTCCAGACAAAGAGTATTTTCCTCTAGGACCACTTTTTCCGCGATGAACTTTCTGGTATGTCATGGCCAAATTCTACTGCTGCCAAATTTCTAGTTTTTAGTAGAAATTGGAAAAGCTATAACTTTTGGTACACAACTCCAAATTTAGTAAACTATAGCTTATTTTAAAGCTTATACCATGAACAACATGAATGGATAGTTTCATAGCATTTATAGCTCATTTGCTAATTTTTGGTCCAATTATGTCATATTAAGGGTGTTGGATCCTTTTTAGTGGTTTTGCATGCTCAAATCCTCTCTTCATGCAATTTACACCATAACACACATACTTATCATGCTTGGAACATATTTCAACACATACATCACATGATGGTCATAGTATGAATTTAAGATACAATTATCCACAATGGACATATACAAAATAACATGCACAACATATGCAAATTTTCCTTCAATGTGGAAGCCACCCACCTTTACTCTTGCACCTTTTGCCCTTGCTTCTTGATCTTGTGCCTATGGTTAGTCATTAGAAAGAATGAGATTTCAAAAAAATCTCAGTAGCAATTACCTTTAACTAACACATCAACATGCATAATCATTTATATGTATACTACCATGCCATGAAACTATTAACAAAAGCCTTACTTATACTATCACATTTGCACAAGGCCAAGACATCATTGTATAGCTACAACCATGCACACTCACAAGAAATGATTTACATGTTAGTTGGCTACAAATATACATCATACATGGCAAAGCAACACAAGCAATAATCAAGGCAATGTAAATGTCAAAGTTAGAGTTTATGTTACCTTATACTTGACTTAGCTTTCCAATTGACTTCAAGTAGCTTCCTACTTGCATTTGTCACTTTGGAACTCTTGTTGGCACTTTAGAACTCCTACACATGTCATAATAAAATTGGCATCAATACCATGCCATCATCAATAATACATTATACACTTCATAACTCATAAGACTCTTTCTTAGCGACTTGGTTTCTAACTTTGCCATTTGTGATTCCAATGCTTCCAAAATTGTGTTCTTACTTCTACCCTACCCAATTTTTCCTTTTAAATCCATTGAAAGCATCAAAATACAAAAGAAATACACTCCTTTCCCCTTGAACCTCAGTTGGATGAAAATGCACAGAAAATGGGGGGAAATGACATTTTGCAACATCTCTTTGCATACATATTCATACTATCATTCCTAAACAAATTTCCAATCCTTAAACAATATGAAAACATTCATTCCCATGCACTATCGCTTTTGTCCAGCAGCTAGGGGAAGGGTTTAATGCCAAAAATTCATGACTAGCTTAAATCAACTCATTCTAACCATCGATATGCACAAAACAAGCATTAAATTGATTCCAAGAACTTATTGCTTCCAATTCTCACTCTTTCTCATTTTCTCTCTAAATTGCTACTCAAGAACACTTCTTGAAACTCAACAACCATAAGCTTAGAGGGAAAACTAAACTGATAGAATGGAAGAACAAGGCTCATAAATGAATTCCTATGGAAGAATCACAAGCTCAAAACATAAGCTTACCTTTGATTTTGGTCTTGAACTCTTCCTTCTTTCTCCTACTTCTCTTCCACCTCCCTCTCTCTCTTTCCTTTCTGTTGGGCATGAAAATGAGGCAGAAATGTGGACTTAGAGGGTTAAAATTTTCAAATAGGTGTTTAAATGAAGTGTGTGGCCCACTTGCACTGCCAAAACAACTTTACATTAATAAAATATATTTCTTTGGCAAATGTCTACTCTTTATTCTTCATCTTTAATAACGAAGTCACAAGTGGCTCACTCTAGTCCCCACAAATCCACTTTTCCAAAAATACCCTTATGTTAATCTGATTTTCAGTTATTGAAAATGTTTTTCATGAATTTTCTAATCACTAAGGCCATGTTAGACCCTTAAAAATTCCCATAATTCATAAGCTCATTAGGGCATTTTTCTTTTCTCAAACTTATTTCAAAAATATTCTTAATCAATTTTCTTCTAAAAACCCTGATCCTGTGATTTTCGGTCTTTTGTACTGTCGTTTCGACAAACTGTTTCTAACTTTCTGCTGAGAACAATTTTATAAATTAGGGAACTCCAAAAAATATTTTTAGCCACTTTAAAATTATATTTCTGAGGCCACTGAACAATTTAAATAATAATATTTGGCTAAAAACTCATTAAGTAGCCAAAATATCAATTATTGCAGAAATTTCTTGTGAAAGGTATTTTTGTCCATTTAACTTTAATTAAGCCTTAATTTAGACTCAAACCAAGCAGTAATTGGCGTGATATGTATGATTTAGACTCAAACCACAACAACATGGGTCCACACCATGAGCCTATCTTCAAGGATTGAGATTCCCCTTGTCTATCATCAATAAAAGTACCAGTGTCTATGTGTAAAAGTCGTTTGTATCCTAGTGTATCGGTAGTTTGTAATTTAGTGTGTCAGCAGCATGTGATGAAATTATTCATCATCACGGCCTGCTTTACTTTAAATTTACTTTGGTCAGTGTTTGTTTGTTATAATGCTTTTACTCTCTACCTTTACTTTTGCATGTGGGTGTATTATTAAGAGTTGTCATCTTGTATGGTGGTTTGGCTATATAAGGATGCTCCCATAGTCATAAGGGATCATCAGAACTTCATGTATCATATTCTCTCTATGAATATTAGTATGCTTTTTATAAGTTCTTTCGAACTCTTTCTTCTTTCTGAAAGCTTGATCTTTCAATATGGTTATTCTTAGTTTCTCATGATATTACATTATGCTCTACACTTGTCTTCCATGAAGGATCTTGTGTATTAGAAGGAATTCAATGTGATCCGCTGATTTTAGGATTTCTATTGTATTATGAGAGTTAGTTTGGAAATTTATAGATTGAGTTCCTAATGTGGTCCAAATGGCTAGAGAATGGCAAGAGAGAGACCTTATTTAGAAAATATGTACACTATCTGGACTGAGTCTCTAGTGCTTTGAAGAGACTCACCCCTAAAATAAGATGTATTTTATGCATTACATTTCAATTGAATGATCTATTAGATATGCTATTCTTTGCTTCAAAAATGCATCTTTCACATAACATTTTAGATCGGTTGAAGAAAACAACGCCGTAAGAAAGGAGTTCATGACATTTTTGTATCCAATGAAAAAGTCTTAAGTAGCTAGCATGAGATATGTGGCTTCTGTTGATTTCTCACTAATGATCTTTATCCACGATCTTCATGTTGATGATTCATTGACTGAAAGATCTCTCATCGCAATCATCTTGCAAATTATTGTGAACAAGTTGACTAAATCCCTTATATGCATTAGTTACACTGCAGCATGGCAAACATAGTAACTCTCTAAAATTTTTTAAAAAACATAAATGTAAAAACAAGAATGAAACTATTAGAGCATACAAATCATTATCATGGCCTTTAGTTATTTTTAATCCGTCTCGATCATTTTCTCCTATATGGCCACATCTAAAATATTTTAACCTCTCACCCTCCTAGCTTAGCGTTGAATCTCATTCATCTGCTATCTTCTTCATTCTCTTAGCCCTTATCGGAGTCACATGGTTTACCACTATTGCTGTCATCAAACTCATATGAGCATCATCTTTTTGTTTTTTTTGCTAAATCACATGTATTCTCCAATTGAAGGAAATCATGTTGGAGACACTATCGGACATTAAATGTGGGCACCTTTCCCAACAAGAATTTGACACCAACATCATCCTTTCTACTTGCTCACACCAACGTCGCCAAGCTCCATCGTTGTGTCTTTAGGCACAAGGAGCACACACTGGATTTGATATTTAACTATGAGAATAGACACTTGTCTTGAGTTTCGCACATCAAATTGGATTTGCATAATAAGTTTTACGTCGTTTTTTAAACTTTCTATGTCGGGAGAATTGGAGAAAAGTCCCCTATTGGAGAATTAATTGAAAAATGAGACTTTCCACATATGTGCAACTGAGTTTTCACAATATACAACTGAGCTTCCACGTTATATGCAACTAAACTTCCACGTATGTAGCTGAGCTTTTACATATGCAACTGGGCTTCCACATGTGCAACTGAGTAAGTTCCATTCTCTAATTAATCTCCCAATAGGGGATTTTTCCCCAATTTTCCCTTCTGTCACTTTTGAAAAAAGGAGGTAAATACTAAATACGCTTTTTAGTGTTTGGTTTAACTAAGATAGGATTGTGCAAAGACTAAGGGTCTGTTTGTTTCTGTTTTGTGTTGTTGAAACTGTTTTATAAAATTATTTTTTAAAATAAGTTTTAAAAAGTAAAAACAAAAAAAACATTTGGATAACTGTTTTAAAAATTACATTTGAAATTGAACATATTTAGACAGAAGGTTGAAATCTCGATGAAAACTCAAATCTTTAAATGGAGAAAAATTTATCAAGCGGAGAATAGAGCATTTCTCAATTTTTCCAAATGAAAACTAAGAAATGAAAAAACAAAAACAAAGAAAAACAACTAAAACTTGTTTTTGTTTTTTAGTTTTTAAAAATAATTTATGTTTTCTTGTGTTTTTAAAACAACTTATTTAAAATAAAAAAAAATTTCTTCTTTTCTTGATTTTAAAAACAAAAAAAAAACTTCTTTTTAAAATGGAAACAAACAGCCTCACTAACCCATGTAAAAAGCCTTTTTTCTAAACCAATGTTAAAAGTCTTATTTACAGTAGTAATATTATATATTTCCCTCACTTCATAAAATTGTGATATTTCTTTAATTTGTGCATCGAATAATTTTAGATAAGGTAATAAAAACCAAAGCAGTCCTAAGTTAAAAAAGGAAAATTGACAAGTTAATCATTGATTCGAGAGAAATATCACATACTACTAGAGTGCAACATCATTTATGTTCCATCTAATAAAAATGTTCAAAGTGTCATCTATTGTTGATCCCATATCTCATAAATTTCTCATAATTATTTCTTTTTTTTTCAGAAGCCATTATAATAGATACTTATTATGGAAAAAAGAAATAATTAGGAGAACTTTATGGGATATATGATCCATAGTAGAGGACACTTGAAACATTTTCATTGGGTAGAGTATGAATAATGTGGCACTCCATTTCTCTTGATTCAATCTGGTTAAGGCTTGACGAAATTGAGAAAACTTTATGGTTCCCTTGCTCTGATTTAAAAAATCTCTATAGTGATTATAAATTAATGTCTTCTTTATTTGATTTTAATATATGTTATTCAAATATGTTAATTTAATGATCATCAGTTTGGTCAAATTCCAACACTACTATATCATGAATAAATACTTCAACTAATTTGATATATAATCAATTGGGATGTTAATAAAAATTTTTGGTCCATGAGAATATTAGACTTTCAAAGTTTTTATATACAAAAATTATCTAAAAATAATTTTCTCTCTCTTTAATTTGGTGTGAACAAATTGACGGATTTAATTAATAAAATTATCATTATGATTATGAATGAGGAATCTTCAAACTCTAACATCACTATTTCTGATCGCTGAGGAGAACATTGTCAAAAAGGAGAAGTGACAACGACTTTGCCTGCCTTGTACTTATTAGAAGGAAGCAGCTTGATAAGAAAACATTTCAAGAAAATATAATAAAATAATAATTCTACCTAAAAAATATAACAAAATAATTAAAATATACATCTTGGAACTAACAGAGTTAGGTATAATATAATGAGTTAGACTCAAATAATAAATTAATGTTCAAACTCTCATAGGAAAATTTGCCGATATCAAATGTTTGACGATATTTTGAACTATCTTTGGTAAGATGATATATATGACTATAAAAAAATATACATCCAGGAAATACATTTGGATTCACCTTGAACCAAATTGGTCGGTTGTTCAAATATATAATAATAGGATCTATAAAATAGGTTTGCCAAAAAAAATAGGTTTGAGTAATAGTATGAAAAAAAATATACATCTAGGAAAGGGCATGTTAGAGAATGTCCTAAACGGAACATGCATGTTTGCCAAAGTATTGATAAATCACTTTCATGTGAATCGAGATAACACTCATTTCACATACTTATCTTATAGACCATAAAATATATTAGAAAAGTAGTTTCTACTGCTAATTCAAAAAGACGTACGGATATTCAACTTTACAATAGAGATTTATTTGGTCCCTTCAGTACGCGCACACAATATCATGGGATAAAGGGAAAAGGGAGGTAGAACAAATATTAATATTAGTGGCTAATATAATTTTTGTTCTTTTTATCCTCATTTTTTATTTTGATCCTTAGGTTTCAATTTACTTAAAATATTAATCACTTTAATATAATAAATATCTTATCCTTTAAAGGATTAAAATCAATTATTTTAAATTTATATACCAAAACCAAAATGAAGAGAAATATGAGGATTAAAGATTGTATTAACCATAATATTAATATAAAACATAAAACTACTTAGCGTTTATAATTATAAGCTATAAAAACTAGTTTAGGGGAATTTTTTTTATCTTTTACATCATTGATTAAAATCGGTTAATATTTAATTTTTAATATTTTTACCTATTTTAGTAACATTTATATCTAAAAAATAATTATATTCTTTTTTTTAAATGATTTTTAAATTATCATATCCCACCGACCTGAATAAAAAGATCTGGCATTAGTCAAGTTTTGCATTAAAGTGTGGGGGAAGGGGTAATGTTGGAGTGGGGCTCGATCCAAAGACCAACTAAACGAAATCACTGCGAAGATTCAACTTTTCTTTCTCTTTCGTTTTTTTGCCAACCAAAGTTTTAACCGTACTGAAATCAATACAAGCACACAAAAGTTGAAGGGAAAATGACAGCAGAGTTCTAAAAAATTAAAAAAAAAATATTAAAAAGATTTCAATAACTTGTCAATGATGACTTACAAATTTATCAATAGGACTTTTTTAATATTATACTACTTCTGGAAGACTCTAATGTCATTTTCCTAAAATTGAATCTTATTTATTTTTTGCACAAGCAATTTTGAGCGTGAACCATTAGCTTATTTATTGTTGTAAACATCATTGATGGCAAGAATGAATGAAGAAATTGTATGTATTATCATAAATCCATGTATGATACAGCAGTAATTTACCCCTCATTTGAGAGTGATAAACTAACCACGTTTTGAGATGGGAGACCCAAGTTAACTTCCCATTTATGGTGATTATTATATAATCTTACAATCAAACCATTACACTATGCCCTTCATATAAGCTTTAGGTCATTAACTAACTAAGTAATTAACACTAATCACCTTAACTCATCCTTCTAACAATTATCTTTTGACGGTTACCAAATTCTTTTAACACTAATGACCTTGACTCATCCTTATATAGATTTTGGGTTATTAACTAACTAAATTATTAACACTAATCATCTAAAAACACGATTTGTGACTTAAATTTACCACACTGGAATTTTAGATTTTGTAGTTCCAATACCCTCACAATTCCACCTTAAGCAAAACATGGTCCCTGGTGATGGCTGTGGAATGACAACCACCAGGACCTTCTGCTTTATTGTCCATTGACAGAAAATTTCCAAAATGGTCTTAAGCCATCAAACA
>QFDD01005319.1:0-16781 GCA_006871305.1 Vachellia collinsii | reverse complement strand
CCCGTGGTATTAATATTTTTCAGGCGAGACCTCTTATCAGATTGGTGGTTCAGGAAAGCAGGCAGAGGCTTAAGCGTTAGTAGCTTTGTATGCCTCTGGAACTTTTGAGAATTTCAATGTTTGTATGCTGCCATAATAGGATCATCATATTATGTCATATTCAAATTTTATTTTGAATATTTATCTTGGTAACTATTTGTATAAGATATTTGTGCTGGAATTACAGTATGAAAGAGTGCGGACTAGTGGGCTGGGTTATAAGCCTTGTGATATAAAGTTTTTGAAAAAAAAAAAAAATCATGGTTATTTGTTTAATAATTGTTAATTAAGTTAAAAGCCTTGTTTAGTAGAAAGGGGATGTCACAGGTAGTTTCAAAATATTGATGGGTTAAAAAATAAATGCCCTTTCAAAGTTAAATTTCCAAAACCAAATCCTAGAACAGGATCCAAAAATGTCAGTGGTTGTTGGAGGCGTCAAAGTTTTATCCTCCTCTCATTTAGAAAAAAAGAAATAAAAAGCAGCATCACAAGAGATCAGAACATAAATGCTGAAAATAGATTCCAAGTGATTTTAAGATGCTCAGTATAAACTTGATTTCAAAACAAAATTGATTTGTGGGTTCTTCAAATCAGCATCAACAAGAGAGAGGGAGTGGCATAATCAATATTTTGATTTCAAATAAAAGCATACTAAGTGCATAATCATATACTTCAAATAACCTTTTGATTTCCTGTATAAGCCTTTGGGAACAAAATTTAAAGTAATTAAAGACTTAGAAAGATTTAAGATTATCTGACATAAAAAGATATGTATTAGAAATATCTAGTTCAATATAATTCATGGAAAAGCATAAATATAAAAGCATCCAAGCAAATAAGTAAAATAGAGTAGATTATGAACCTGGCCCTTGAATAGAGTTTTGTGCTGATAACATATTTTGAATTTGATAGAAAGAAGACATAGGAAGAGAGAAAAGTATAGAATAATGAGAAATAATTCCCTTTTGTTATCTCAGAGTATGCCTTATATTTATAGGCATGAATTACAGTATCAACATAGATCAATATCAGAAATTACATAAGATATTAAGGGGATACATAATAGGGGATAATGAGAGATTGGACATCAACATAATAATATTTATAACAATATCATATTTTTTTACATATTTTTATTGTATACATATGTCATTTAAAAATTACTTCAAAAGGCATTGAAAATATTTATTTGACCATCTCTTTTTAAAATAAAAAATTATAAGAAACTTATAAATTATATGCTCCAATGGAAATTTTTACTTCATAAATGATGTGTTAAGTAATAAAAAATATTATAATATAATAAAAACCATCAACTTTAACTGTCATCTTAATAAGAGAAGAGTTGATAATCAAAATATGAAATATTAAGGTTTTTAATTCAAAGTTTTAAACGTTAGAGAGGTGAATTACAATTAACTCAAAGTTGAGAAGTTTTTATATATTTTAACTAATTAAAATTTGCAAATCGAACAATAAAGACTTAGTTTAAACAAAATAAATTATATGGACGGAATTTGAAATTGATTTGACCTATATAAGCTTGCTCACTAATTTTCCCCAAAAAAAAGCTAAGAATAAGAGGAAAAAGGAAAGGAGATCACATGCGCCAATTTCACACACCATTTTATCAAAAATCACCTTTTTATTAACAAAAATCATTTCTTTAATATTACTTTTATCATTTTCTTCAAAAGTTATTCTCTAAGAATTAATCTAAAATCACCATAAAGTGGTGATGGGTGATACATGGGACTAAGATTGGTGCAATTGATTGTACAATTAAAATTAAAATTATGAGACTTGCACGCGAAACCAAATATTGTGAGGTCATGAATACAAATAAGGTTTAATTAGTCATCAAGTAAATATATGAATGACTGACATTGCTCTTGATTTGGTCAGCAAAAAAAATTGCTCTTGATTTGGACGGTAGAATTGGGACCGAGTAAATGATGGAAATTTAATATATGGATATGTGAAAGAAAGTGTCTTTCCAAATATTGAAATATTTTATGATGGTGAGTCACAACTTTTTGATTGAAGAATTACATTGCTTCAAGAGACACCTCTTTAGAGCAACTCTTCAATATTTATAAATAACCCCTCTATCTCTTCATTTGAGACAATTCACAAATAAGAGACATGAGAAGATTAAGGGAATCTTGGACACTGAAAATCCTTTTGTCTCTTGCTGAGTTCTATTATCTTCCACTAGTTATGTTGCCTTGTATCCTTATAGGAAGGGTTCGTTTAATCCTGTAGAGTACTGCTTCCTAATTCTCTAGGGGGTTGCGAAATAACTCTTAAGGATAGTTGTTAGAATATGATTTGACCAAGAGAGGGGGTGAATTGGTAGACTTAAAAAATTTAAAACTTCTGAAAAATAAAGAGTATTTGAGTAAAGAGATTGATGCAAAGATTTATATTGGTTCGGTCCTCCTGACCTACATCCAATCCTCAGATACCTCTGAGCTTTTCAAATCCACTAAGAACATTATAATAGGCTTTTTGTGCCTTTACAATATGAAAAACAAATTCTCCCCTTCTCACTTTCAAATAAACAGAGTATCACACTCCCCCTTTTTCTTCGTAAAGTAACCAACCCTCCCAAGGTTCACAACCTTGAGCTCCTCTCCTAGAAATATAATATTTGAATAAAGGAATTCTCTCAATAGAATTTAATGCTAAGCACTGAGGAATTAATGATAGTGAGAGTAGCACAGAGGAAGAAAGTGAACGAATAATAAATTTTGTTTCATTGGTAGGTCTGTTATCTTCTTCTGTCTTGAATGCGCTTCTATTTATAGTTGGTGGCAATAAATATCTGTTAGACAGAGCTTCATTTTCATTATTCTCAGCTTCATTGTTCAACGTTGTGCATTGAATGCTTCTGACACATAGTATGGCCATGTTCAAAATTTTTGGTCCATTGAGTACACGCTAGAGAAGCAATCAAATGACCCATTCCCTGTTGCTAAGTAGGAAAAGTGAGCATTTATGAGTTCAAAATGGATTCAAATAAATGAAGCATGAAAGCGGAAAGATTATGAATAAAGTTATTTTTCTGACAAACCGAGATATTGTCAGTAAAAGCAAGTACTCGATTTTTATTGATATACTCGAGTGTTGTTGGCAAAGCAAACCAGTGAAATCTCATTAATTTGAAGAATACTCAAGTTTTAGTGATAATACTCGAGTGTTCATAATACTTTTTAAGATATACTTGAGTTTTCAAAGAAGTATTGTTATAAAATATAAGAACACTTTTGTTGATACTCAAGTGTTGAAGACAAAATTAGAGAGTGCTAACAATACTCGAGTTCTGCCAGTGATACTCAAGTGTTTGTAAGGCAATTTATTGTTAATACATTCAATGATTCTCGAGTATGCACAAAAGTGTTGTCATTGCTCGAGCATTGGAAATGAAACTCGAGTTTCAATGAATTCTTCTCAAGGTAATTGCATGCTTGACTCTCGATACTCAAGTTCTGTGAACCCATACTCGAGTATTGTGAGTTCCTGAAAAGTTAGAGCAAGCACTTCCTTTGATCCTCGAGTATCCTTTGAAGTATAAAGTTTAGAAAGAAGGTTTTAAGCTTGATACTCAAATATTGTTTCATAATACTTGAGTATTATCAACACTCTTATGAGCACTCGAGTTTCTAGTGAAAGTATTGAAGTTCAAAAGTAATTTTTGTAGCTCGATACTCAAGTATTGACAATACTTTCATGAGTACTCGAGTATTATTGAAAGTGTTATGTTTTGAAATTAGTTTTGCTCCACGATACTCGAGTATTAAAGCTTAATACTTAAGTATTGTTAGTAATTTCACCAATACTCGAGTGCCATTGAAAGTGTTAAGTTTTGGAAACTGATTTTGTTCAACGATATTCGAGTATTGAGACTCAATACTCAAGTGTTGTCAACACTTTCACTAATACTCGAGTGTCACTAAAGTGTTGAGTTTTGAGAGCTAAATTTGCTCAACAATACTCGAGTATTGAGACTCAAAAATTTTAAAAGTCTTGTAGATACCACAGTTTATCAAAAAGTTGTATATATAATTCATAATCATGCAAAAAACAAGCCACATGTTCATATGGTATTTATACAGCAATAAGTTTACGGCATGAGGTTTCACCTCAATAGCTTTGCACATCACATACGATAATAAATTTATGGCATGAGGTCCTACCTCAATAGCTTTGCACATCACATGCAACAAATCACATGCTCATAAATAGATATCAATGTGCATAACACCCCTTCATGGGTGGCCCAGGGGAAGTTATCCTGTAGGACTTTATCATAGGATGCATGACAAATATGGTACAAATAAACATGCAGAATTAAATACATAAAAATAAGATAAAAAGGGTTTCTACTTGTTTCCTTTTGTTTACCATTACCTTCCTCAGCATTCCCTTTTCCAATCCTTCTCAGAGTGCTCAAGCATATGTCGCATCCTAAAAACATACACATATAATATTACGTTAATTATACACTTATCGAGCTTTATTTAGCTCATATTTCTCTCCTAATCCCATTTCTACCCCTTTATTTTATTTAATTTTTCTTTCCTTGACATTTGAATTTTTCAATAACTTTGAAAAATCATAACTTATTCCATAAAATTCCAAATACAATGGTTTAGGGCCCATTTGGTTGAGGGAATTTTGGGCCTAGTATGGGAAAATGGACCCAATTCCAGTGCAAAAATGTGTTTGGTGCCCACAATTCCTTCAACGTTCATTTTTTGTGGGAGACAAATTTTCCATTAAAGGTGGGAACCGCGCTTCCCCCCAAAAAATGGTGTCATCCGAGATTCTAGCAGATGATGGAACAAGTGAAGGACATTAATGCCCTTAAAAACTGAGCTTAAAATTTGGCTCTTGCTTTTGGACATTTAAACTCGTCGTGGGACAAGCTAGAGTTGGGTACGTTTTGTCAAAGCATCGCAGAGGATGACGTAGCTGGAGGAAGAAGGAGGTGCAGTGAAACTATTTAATACTGCTCTATTAACTGTGGATGTTCATTCCTTGACTTGTTGATTTCCCAGAGGTATGTGTTTGTGTCTCAATCTATTGTGCAGTTCAAAGCTTTTGTGCTCGTGGATGTGTCTCTATTTTGTGTGTGTGGGTGTTTGTAGGTTGTGTGCTTTGTTGCTTGGTTCACGTGTGCGCATTCCTTGGCCTATGTGAAGGAATGTTGCTACCTTTCATTTTATTTTTGTTTCTGGGTGAGGAGTGGAAAATGGTTGATTGTATGTGTGCATATATGGTACATAGGTATAGTTATAGTTGACCTTAATAATTTGGATGTAGGTGTGGAACAAATTTTGTAGTTGATGGACAAAGAATATAATTAAACGTTATTTGAAATTTTGGCTGGGCGTTTAGCTATGCTTGTGATAGTTAGGAGGTTAATTGTGACAATTTTAGTGGTTGTGGGAACAACTATACTAAGGCAAATACATGAGAGGTCATATAGGTTAGACTTCCATGCTAAGATGGCTAATATGAGGCTATGATATACAGTTGTGATACCACTTGCTTCAACCAAGTTAGGATGTATCAGGCTACATTTGATAGACTATGTCATATGTTAGACACAATTGGTGGATTGAAAGCTACCAACCATATGTTGGTAGATGAGCAGGTGGCAATGTTTCTACACATATTGGCCTATCATGTCAAGAATAGAGTGATTCAATTTGAGTTTGAGAGATCAGGGGAAACCAAAAGTAGATATTTTAATGATGTACTGAATGCAACAATTTGACTGCAACAATTTTTGCAGAAAACCCTTGAAGCAATTCTGCAAGACTCAACTGATGAGAGGTAGAAGTGGTTTAAGGTATATTAATACTATTTGATGTGTTGTGAATATTTTATGACATGATAATAATGCATGCTTAAACAATGATGCTCGTATTGTAGGGTTGTGTAGGTGCATTAGACGATACTCACATTCACATACATGTTCCTCTGCAGGACAAGGTGCGTTACCCTAATAGAAAAGGAGCCATAACTATAAATGCATTAAGAGTCTATTCACCATATGTGCATTTCATATATGTGTTGCCAGGTTAGGAAGACTCAACTGCTGATGGGAGGTGTTAAGAGATGCCATAAGGAGAAGGCATGGGCTGAGGGTTTTAGAAGGTGAGATAGTTCAATTTTCTGATTTAGGGTGAACATCTAATGTAGTGTGTATAATCGAATTTGATGGGCAGTTCGCATGTGTAATTATGGGTACATTGGAATTTGGTTCACTATGCACTCCACAACATTCAAGAAATCTTGCTGACACAATTCATTGTAATTGGAATGTATGGTTGACAATGGATTGTTTGGTTCACATTGCATTGTACAGTCCACATTAGCTACCACAATTCACATATTGTACACATTTGAATTTATTGTTGCCATAGGAGTAATGCAGATTCCAGTTTGTTGTGCAAACCTGATTGAGTCTATTTATCTGTGCAGGTAATTACTACTTGGTTGATGCTGGGTATAGTAATTGCAATGGTTTCTTAGCTACATTTTGAAGGCAATGATACCATCTAAATGACTGGAGGCAAGGAAAACAACCACAAACTACGTATGAGTGTTTCAATATGTGCCATGCATTCGCTTGCAATGTAATTGTGATCTAATGTTATTTTAGTACATGAAATTGTGGCATTTTTAAGATATTTAAGTATTATATTTAGATTTTTATTGAATTTAATTATACTTATTCGGATTGAGGCAAATGTGTGAAAATAGAATTAAAAAGGGGTAAAAATGTCACACTTTTGTGAATTAATTTTTTTGATTGAAATTGGGAATATAAGATATTACATTTTATCCTTGAAATTCGTCACAAAGTCACTTGGGAGACATTTGAAAATTAAAAGATGAAAAAGGAAAATTTCATTTAAGGACCACTAGAGGACAAAAAAGTGGATTAGAAATTAATGACAGGCAAATACCTGAAATTCAGAAATTCCAGCAAGGTCCCACGCATCTAGCAGCCGTTGAAGATCTGAATTTCGGAACTTCTAGCGAGGTCCCATGCGTCTGGCAACCAGATTTCAGAAATGCCTGCGAGGTCCCTTCATTGTACTGCAGCGTTTTCAGCATTTTGGCCATGATAAAAACTGCATTTTTGGGCCTAGGTTTTGAGATCTGGAGGAAATAAAAGGCATGGAGCACCGCAACAGTGAGAGCAAGAAAAGTAATGCAAAAAATAGAGAAACCGCAGTGTGTAGGTAAAAAATAAAAAAGCCTTCCACTCATTCTTTTTTCCCTCCACCACTTTCACTTGCTTCACCATTGTGTCCTCCTTTGTCTCCCACTAGTAGCTTATTTTGCTGGAGCTAAAATAGAGCAACAATAGCAATGATGGACTCACAGACGCCTCTTCATCATTGTCATCTTCACTCTTTATTTCACTTTCTATGGCCAACTGCATTAATTTTTCTGAATCTGATTTGATGATGATAATGATGATGAGTGGCTAGTTCTTGGTGTTTCTTGGAGATGGGATAATGGCTTGAGTTTCTAAAATTAATTAGGGGAGTTATTTCAATTTAATCCTTTGCCTTTGTTAATTATTTTGAATTCCTAATTTTAGGATTGATTATACTTAACTTTGTTCTTGATTAAACAGATTTGTGTGTTGTTGTAGATTATTGTTGCTTGTTTGGATTTATCTATATATTTTTCCAATTGATTGGATGAATTTATATTTGCTTCAGTGATCACTGGTTTATATAGTTTAATTTAATCAATTTGAATGTTGCAATAATGGATTCATATAGTGGGCGCAAGCACATTAATTTAATTCAATTCACACATCAAGTGATAATTTAATAGTACTTTTTTGCAATAGCTATACGATAGTATGAGTAGCTATTGATTAAATGTATTAGACTTAATGCGATTGCTTGGGATTTTCCATTAGGCTTGATGCTTTTAAAACTCCCATTATTTTATTGAATGAGGATAGTCATTTACTCATTTCCAAGAGCGTCTTCCATAGTATATATTTCAATCCAATTTCCTTTATTTATTCTAATTTTATAAAGAAAATATAAAAACAGTTGTTTAGAATTGATTTTTCTTACATGCAATTAGTTTTAATTAAGAAAATTGATTTTTCAAAACAACCCCATATTTTATTACATTTTAGGCTCTTAGTTTACTTAGGGAAGTTGAATTAAATCTCCTTGATAAGATAACAACCTAAGTATTGCATTATACTGCAATTATTGGTTTAAAATATTTTTCATTTTATCTTAAGGAGTAAAGACACAATCAAACCAAATTGAAAGGTGTTTAGGCATATTAAAGTTACAGTGGGCCGTTTTTTGGAGTCAATCGTACTACCCGATGAAGATTTAGAATAGATGCATTTTAGCATGTTGCTTGCTCCATAATCTAATTCGGAGGGAGAATATGTATAATCCTTTAGATGCCCAAATTAAATCTTTTGACCCACCCCCATCAACAATGGAGAACACCCCCATGATGACCATGGAAACTTTAGAGGGTTGGAATAACTTTAGGGAAGAGATTGCCAATGAAATATACAGTGCATTTTTCACCAATAGGGAGTGATGAATATGTGAAAATTACATTGTATTTTAAACCCAATTTGAGTTCAATTGTAATTGTTTTAATTTCATGTGTATGGAACCTACTTCGCTATGGATACAGTGAAATAAATATGTTGTTTTTTGTTATCCACTTAATTGTGAATATTGTTGCAGTAATTGGTTAGGTTGTGTAACATTTTCTCTTTTGTGTTGAAGTTTGTAATAGATGGAGCAAACTCAGGAATCCAACAAGTCAAAGTTTCACTTGTGGTCAGCTACAGAGGATAAAGTGCTAGTTGTCTATCTTGTTACTTTGAGGATGGAGCAAAAGTTCATTGCTGAAAATGGATTCAAACTAGGCTACGCCAATGCACTACAAATAATGATAGAAGAGAAAATGTATGGTTGTGGGATTAAAGCCCATCCCCACATTATTTCTCGAATCAAGATGATGAAATTGTTATGGCAAATTGTGTATGACATGGTTTTTGGGACTAATATGTCAACAGTGAGAATAAATGTGTGACTACAAAGAAAGATGTGTGGGAGGAGTATGTGAAGGTACATATCAATTCCAAATTTATGTGCATGATGTTCTTTGGTTGGGTAATGATTAAATAGTAATTTTTTTCAGGTTCATAAGAAGGCTGCACCCTTTCCCAATAAGGCCTTCCCTCATTTTTAGAACCGATGTTTTTTATGGGCAAAAGATAGGGTAGCAAATGCTGGTAGTAGATCTCCGAATGGAATGGAAGAAGATGTGCACGTAAAAGATATTGGCCATCCAAAGTCGCCACCACTGGCTGTTGCTGACATTGTGCTTTCACAAGCTGCCCATGGAACTGCTACCAATATTGTCCCCACCTACTACCAACAATATCTCTACCATTGAGGTGTCATCCTCATCCAAAAAGCATTGAAGGTCACATAATTTTGAGTTGGTGGATATGTTGCGTGAGATAGTTAGTTCATTGGATAGGACAATTGTTAAGGTGTTTGAAAACCTTGGCAATCGCATGTCGAAGTAGGGTAGACAAGATGCACTAGATGCAAAGGCAGTTGACCTCTACATTGAGCTAATGGCTGTTCAAGGGTTGATTATGAACGAGCCAAATGAAGCTCATATCAAAACAGTTGAATTTGAACAATTTCTAACAATGTTTGACAAAGTCCCAGTAGACTTTAAGCCTTCATGGATACAAAGCTTGCTTAAGAAGTGGAGGTGTAGGTATATTTTGTGTTGGATGTATATGTTGTGGTTAAATTGTATGTTAAGGTCCATATATTTTTTGTCCACACTTGTGACCATGTTTGGTTTCTGTCTATCACTTGACATGGACACAAGTATGGTATGATGGTATTAGGGAAGGTCCAGTTGAAAACTGTCCTGTCGGTCGACTAGATGGTTTATATTTTGTTGTCCATAGGGTGAATGTATTATATGCAGTCTATTTGGTGTAAATCTTAATGTCTTCTATATGTAAGGTGGATGGTGTAATTTATGTACGCTGTAATATAATGTAAACGTACTGCAATTTTTTATGAACTGACAAACTCAAATTTGCTCAACAAATTCAAACTTGACTACCACATTTTTTCATAATGGTACACACATTTGAATACTTCAACGACATTGGATTTTAAGGACTTGTAATTTGCCCAAAGAATTCAAACATGACCACCACGTTCTTTGCTTTAGGGTCAACAAATTCAATTTTGCCTACCATATTGAAGTGTCACCACCATGTTTTTTCCTTCAAGGTAACAACATTCGATTTTGTTTACCACGTTGGAAATTGACAACCACGTTTTTTTCCTTAAGTGAACCAAATTTGAATGTTTAAGTCACATTTGAGTTCGACACCACAGCTTTTTTCATCAACTTAAACAAATTGGAATTTTCCATTCACAATTGAATTGGAGCACCACGGCTTTTTTTTTTACTTAACCAAAATGTGAAGTTAAACCAAATTGGAATATGGTTGTCACATTGAAATTTGACTACGATTTGCATTTAATCACCAAGTTAAACGAATTGGAATGTTAATGTCAAATTTGAGTTCGAGGAGCCTAGTGAAGCATCGTTTAAAATCTCACCATTCCACTGAAAGTGTAACTGTACAAATAATAACCATCATTTTTCAAATTTTGAACATCACACGACCAATGAAAACTGCAATTACAAGTTACAAATAAATGAAACTACCCATAAATAATAACTTCATCACCCATTCCCAATTCATTGTTCCCTACCCATTTTCCAATTTGCATTCAACAATGACGGTCCCAATCTCAAACTCAAACTCATTCAACACAACCCATTTTACTGCACATACAAGATATAGCACAACCCATTCGATGCTCCCAATCTCAAACTCAAAATCAAACTTCCCCATCACATTGATACTGTTATGGCATGCATGAAGACCACTGCAAATCGTTTGCAAGAGCTATGCATAACAATGGAGGATGTCACCAAGTTTCATCAATTTAGGGATACCCTATAGGTGGGGCATTGACGAGCAGCTTCCAAGTATCATAGAAATCCAGATGACATGGATGACTTCTGGCAACTGCAAAGTGGAAGCAACAACAACAGGTAAAGGAGAGGCGGCAGAAGTAGAGGGACCAAAAATGACAGAAATGGGTCAGTACTTCACAGAGTGAAGATAATGATGACAATGATGGTGATGATCAACAATCCAATCAGAGCAACTTCGAGAGTGAAGATAATGATTCCATTTCCTTTGATCAGGAGAAGGGTGGTGCACCACATTCTAAGAACAACACATCAGCAAGTGAAGAGCATGACTCATCAAGGAGTGAAGAGAAAAAGTCATCAGCCAGTGAAAAGGACCACTCATTAGGGCCTGGTGAGAAGGAGGGTTAGGTTGCGTCAAACTCCTTCCAATAACAGCAATTCAAGTACAGACTAACATGCAGCAAAGTCCCACACCAATTCTAAGGAATGTCAAAAGAGAAAGTTAGCAAATATTGCTAAGGGTAAAAGAGTGGTGCATGGCAACCCTAGTGCAATTGAGTCTAAAAATAAATCATCCAAGCATGCTGAAGATAGTCTTGTCAAAATGGACTTGATTAGGGCCAAATACATGAAGAGAATGAAGAAGAAAAGTAGAGTAAACAAGTGTTGCTTGAGACGATGAAGGAATTTAATGTAAAAACTCTTGAAAGGTATGATACAAGGTTAATTAGCCGACCCATTTTTCACATGAGTAGGATAAAATTAGATGCATTTGATGACACATTTAAATTTGGGTTAGTAAATTTTCTAAAGCCATATAGGACATTGTTGGAGTTGTCCTTGCCTTATAGTGAATCTATTGTGAAAGTAGTCTATACCAATCTTGAGATTGGTAAAACTAGATTGGTCTCAACCTTAATTAGAGGGAAAAAAATTGTCATCAATGAGGAGAAGATACACAAATGGTTGGTAGTTGATATCCCAAGGGCAAACAAAAAACAATATTATGAAAAAGTGCTGTACAAGACACTCATTAGGATAGGATTTGACCAAGAGGGGGGGTGAATTAGTCTAATAAAATTTTTGCAAGCTTTTAGAAAATAAAACAGAGTGTGAAGAAAAGTGAACACAAAGATTTATCCTGGTTCGGTCCACTTGACCTACGTCCAGTCCTCAGAATCCTTTGAGCTTTTCAAATCTACTAATCAATAAATATTACAACAGCATAAAAGGAAGACTCTCCTCCTTCCTAACTCAATTCAACCCACTGACACTTTTGCTCATGTCATGCACACTCAAGATTCTCCAATCTTGAGTAACTCTCACAGAATCAATGTTTGTATATGTATATTCTCCTTTCTGAGAATTAAATGATGAACACTGAAGCACTTATGACTAAAAGAATGAAAACAGAGGAGGTAGGTGAAGAATAATAAATTTTCAATCCAGTAGTTGCGTTATTTGTCTTCTGAACTTGAATGCTTCTCCTTTCATAGTTGGGAAGTATTAATTATCCGTTAGAAACATTTAAGTTTCCGTTACTCTCATCTTCGTCGTTCAACTTCTCGCATAAAATACTTCTGACACGAGGTATGGTTGTCTTTGTGTTTTTGTCAGTTGAATTCTTTTCCTGTGAGGCAAGCAGACATTTCATACTTTGTTAATCATTAAAATAAATGAGCATTTATGAGGGTAGATGAGATTCAAATAAATGTAGCATGAAGAATGAAAGATTTGAGAATAACGAAAAGCTTCTGACACGCTGAATCATTGTTAGTAAAAGCAAACTCGAGTTATAGACAACAAAACTTGAGTGTTTGAAGAAATAACAAAGAAGAAATCAGAACACTCTTGTTGCAACTCGAGTTTTGTAAATAATGCTTGAAAGTTTTCTCATAACTTGAGTGATTATAGAGAAACTTGAGTGACTGGAAGTTTATTTGAAACAATACTTTCAATATTCATCGAGTTCTAATAAAAGTTTTATCAATACTTGAGTTATAGAACTTAGAACTTGAGTTTACACAAGTTTCTGTAAGCTAAAACATTTTAAGTTCTTCGATACTCGAGTTTCATACTCTAAAACTTCAAGTTTGAAGTATTTGAAATCATAACTTTCATTGCCACTCGAGTTTCATTGGAAGTTTTGAGTTTTAAACAAGTTCACACCTCAAAACTCGAGTTTTGGCTCTCAAAACTTGAGTTGCTTCAAAACTTTTGTTTAAACTTCAAGTTCTAAAAGAAGTTTTGTAGTTCAAAGATTTTTCAATCTTCGAAACTCGACTTCTGTCTCTTAAAACTCGAGTTGTATCAAAATTTTTGTTGAAACCTCAAGTTGTGAAAGAAGTTTTGAAAGTCTCTCTTCGAAACTCGAGTTCTGCTTCCCATAACTCGAGTTTCATCAAAAGTTTTGTTAAAACTTCAAGTTTTGAGAAGAGGTTTCATGGTTCAAAGAGTTTTCAAAACCCAATACTCGAGTTCTGCAATGCATAACTCGAGTTTCATCAACACTTCTATTAAAACTTGAGTTCTCTTGAAAGTTTTGGTTTTCTAAAACATTTTTAGCACTCGAAACTTGAGTTCTGTCACACACAACTCGAGTTGTGACAGCACTTTTGTTAAAACTTGAGTTCTATTGAGAGTTTTGGATTTTTGAAACTTGTTTCAAAACCCGATACTGGAATTTTGACTCTCAGAACTTGAGTTTTGACAATACTTCTACCAAAACTTGAGTTCTTTTAAAAGTGTTGAGTTTTGAAAACATTTTTAAACAATGTAACTCAAGTATTGAACCTTATAACTCGAGTTTTCCCAACACTTTCACTAAAACTCAAGATTACTTAAAGTTTTGTGAAAACAAAGAATTTGTTCAAAAACATAATTGTCATCATCAAAACATTATTTCAACAACACTTATGGACACCAATGAGTACCCACCACAACCTGTCCTTGTACTAGCTAAGATGACTCCTAGATATAGAGTTTCGCATTAACTGTACACCTGTAATTTTGTCAATAAAGGAGGATACTACACAGCTCTAATACCTAAGGATAGCAAAATCTGACATGCATGATTAAAGGGAAGGTAATAGACATTGGGAGGCTCATATTGGATCTTACGTTAAAGGTTGGTGCACTGAGAAAAAGGAATACATACTTGCCATACCCCTCACTTGTCCCATTCATTCTGAAGAAGCACAAAATTTGGTACCTAGAAGATGGAGAGGCACCCATATGGACAGAAGAGTTTGATGAGAAATGCTTGAACATGATGCGTATCACTATTAGGAGAGATCACAGTGTTGGCCCATCAATGATACATGCAATAGAAGAAGACATTGACTCTCCAAAGACAACATCTCCTGTAACATCAAACCATTCTTGTGTTGCACTAGCTAAGAAGTTGGGTTCTGTAATAGTGGAAAAATGATTGATTTCAAGCTTCATGTGCCCACAACTTTGGAACAACTTGCTTAAGAAATTAACAAGTTTTAGGCCTTGAAGGAGCAAGTTACATCTATGGAAGAAGGGGTTAACAGAAGGATAACAGAGATGCATGCCAAGGTTGATTATATAGAGATCTCCCTTATTGATGTTTGCTTAAATGTGAGGAACTTTACAGTTTGATTAATTTGTATGGGCCTGACTTCAAAGAATTCTAGAAGTATGTTGCTAGAAATGTTGCTAAGGAGAATATTGGGGCCACTCAATCCAATGTAGGACTTGAGGTTGACCTTCATCCCCCTCATCATGACACTCATCTTCAATTATTGCTTCTTCCAATCCACCTTCTCCACATCTATCTCCTACTCACCATGTAGTCACCGATCCACACCAATCCCCACAATCATTAACCTAACCACATGCACACCAAACCGAACCAATTAGTCCACTTTCCATTATAACAGTGCCACAGCCCAATATGCCTCATCCGCAACCTTCTGAACCACCCATGTCTCCGACACCAATTTCCTTCATTTCGAATGAACTTTTTGACCCCACCAATTGATTGACGCCGGCTTTCTCCCCTTTCAATTCCATTCTAGATTCGATTGCACCAAATAATGTAGAAGTGCAACTTATCATTCTTCTCAAGGAGCTGTTTATTGGAAAACCTAGTCTAAATTGGTTATCAAAATCATGTTGAATTGGGTAAAAATGGGGGGTTTTGGTTTGTGAAAACTATGGCGCAATAAAAATGAAAATGTAGGAAATAAATCTTTTTTTTTTGTTTTCAAATAATGAAGATATGATTTGAATTGAAACGGTATATGATGAAATAGACTCTTGGTAATGGAAACTTAGCTATCCTTACTCTTAAATTGATATGAGTTAGCTCTCTCTAAGTCTAAATGAAAACCCTAAGCAATTATTTAGGTCTAATGATTTAATTAATGAAAATTCACTTGAATCCAAGTTAATTAACTCTTCTTAAAACATTGTTGAAAAACCACTTAGAATGTAATTGAATGGATGATGCTCATACTCTCAATGAATTGCAATCACAACTATAGAAATCAAGTAACAAACTAATTATCAATAATCATTGACAATTGAATGAAACAAGGAATCTCAACTGGAATATATACATATATAAAAACTAACATGAAACATCATCCAATCCAATAACATAATCTAATCATGAGATTACAAATCTATAATTACAGTTTACATAGAAGTAGAAATTCCTAAATATAGAAATATTCTACAAGTGTTCAAACATAAGTTTAGACTAAGAATACTCCCCAGTTTGTCCATGAGCTCAAGCTTCGTCTTCCATCACAAGAGGGTAAAGTTCTAGCCTTTCATAACTGTAGAAACGCAACAATCGCTCCAGAATCTTTCCACCATGAGAAGGATGATAATGTGTGGAGAAGGGTGTTGGGGATGGATTAATCGGTTTGGAGTGGTATAGAAATGAATGAAAATGAATTTGAATTGCTTTTTTGAATCGAATCTCCTTGCCAAATTTGAATTCAAATGTGACTTTTTTATATGTATAAGCTATTTTGACATATTGCTATTTAATGTCCACATTCGAATGTATCTGTGTTGTCTGATTCAAAAATAGTTATATATTGCCATTTTACTCCTCACATTCAAATGTCTAATGAAAACACGTTATTTGTCAAATTATAATTCTGCGTTTATATTCCAATTTCCTTTTCATTTGACCTACTTTCAATCGAATCTACTTACCAAATTTGAATATGACCTTAAATGAATTTTATCAGATGCTCCCTGCTTTGTAATGACTACCTTACAACATTTTATTCATTATATTAACTCCAAAGAATAATTGGCTAACTCCAAACAATACTCATTATTTCTTAAACAACACTACAAGCTTTACAAACACCAGATTTGACAGAAATTATCACATCACACAACTTAATGGAACATTACAATTTCATGAGCAACATTGCTCCTCATTCAAAATTAAACCAATAGTCAACTATAATCCTACAAAACCTATACACATGATCCCATCAATATCTCCCCTTCTTGTCCAGTAGCCTAGCAACTTTCCTCCTCCTTCGAACGGGTTATTCCCTCCATACATTGCATAGTTTTCCAAAGTGTGGCTGAGGTTGACGCTTAAACTTCAATGCATTGTGACATACCTGCCATTACAAACACCACAATTATTTCAACCAGCATTAAACTAT
>QFDD01005318.1:0-12250 GCA_006871305.1 Vachellia collinsii | reverse complement strand
ACCCCCGCCCTCTCTCTCTCTCATATTTGTATTTCAGTATTCTTTTAAGGGTATATTTCAGAAGAGTTTTTGAAAAGTGATTTCACATAATCCGAAATGAGCATGTGAGAGAGTTTTATTTCGACTTGTGTGAAAATGATTTTCAGAAGTAGTTGTCAAATATAGCCTTCGTCACTAAAAGTATTCCATCAAGTTTCAACCCACATTTTTTCTATTCACAATATTTTATTTACCTTTTCTTTTAATTAAAAAAATTAAATTAAAAAAATTTGTGTATACATAATCTTTTTTTTTCATAAGTAAATCAAATGTTCAAACGAAACTTGTCTGGCAATTACTTAAAAATCACTTTTAGGTAAGTTGAGATAAAACTTCTCTCACATACTTACCTTGAATTGCGTAAAATCATTTTAAAAAACTATTCTCAAACATAACATGAAAGTTGTATTGTGGGTATACCTGAACAATAGCTTTCTCTATCTTATAAGTCAAATGTTCGAATGGGACTCTTCAGGAACATAGATGATGAGTATACGTTCACAATAGCTTTCTTTACGAGCCTACAAGCTTAGCTTTGGTATATGTGAAATAAAAAAGGAGTATGTACACACAAATTTTTTAAAATTGATTAAGGGCTTGTTTGCCAATCAATTCTCAAAATCACTTTCACGCAAGTCGAGACAAAACTCTCTCACATACATACCTCGGATTCTGTGAAACCAAGGTTTGAAACCTAGGTTTTGTTACTTCCCAAACAAGCCCTAAAATACTAGTGAGACATGAGTGACATGTAGGCTGACACGTAGGACAAAAATATTTGAGTTGTCATCATTTGTTTAGTCAGACCATGGATGAGCTGGTGCACCTTGTTTATGCAATAAATTCTTCACTTACTTGCGTTTTATCTACCCCACCGTTCGATTGTGCCACATTACGTATGGGGATAGGAGATCTGAATCATTGGATTATGTGGCGTGACCTCATGAGAGATTTGTTTTTTTTTTTTTATGTAATTGGGCAAGCCGAAGCTTGATGTGATACAAGGAAATGAAACAAAACTAGGATTAGATCCTAGGCCAGAAATCAACTAGATAATATCAGTCCTTGGTGATCTTCAAGATACATTCTTGCACATCCATCTGGCACTTCTGGCAATGGCATGATTTTCTGGGTATCACGATGACTTTCTCTTGCAAGAAATTTTGCACACCTGAGGATATGTTTGCTAGTACGGTGTAGTTCTTGTATCTCGGATTCTCCAAACAGTATCTCCCTTGTCTCAGCTATAATGGCTCTCAATGGATGGTCTAGCGCACACTCTCATAAGCAAGTTGCAAGCCTCCAGCGAATCGGTATATATGTGAATGGCAGAAAATTTGAATTTGAGTATATTGGAAAAGGAAAATGTGAGGGATAAAGGCGTCATTTGGTGAGAAGCATAGAGGTGAAAGGGTCATTTGAGTTGGGGGATGCATGGCACATTGAAAGAAAGAGGGCATCATGCCCGTTAAGGCTGTGTAATAAGTAAATTGGGTTGGATTAGAGTCTAACTTGAAGTTTGATCTATTTTTTTTAAAATGTCTGAGTTCGAAATCCATTATCCTGTCCATTCTAGTAGAAACCTAAAGTTGGATTGGATTAGACTTAGTCTACTAGATAGTGGACTAGTCCATGTAGTCGAGGACTAAATCGGACCACCTTGAGTTATATTGGACCAAACCGGACCATCAGGTTTTTACACAACTCTATTATTAGCATGCAAATTTTAATATGAAATTGACTATTTAATAAGGTTCAAAAAATCGGACCGGGCATTGAATCGGGTGAGACAGTGGTTCAAGGGTTAATGGTTCAGACCGGGTTCAAGCTGGAGTTAAACCGGTTATATTAAAATAATATAATTTAATAGGTTATATTTTATTTTAAAAAAATTAATAGATAAAACCTATAATATTATTTTATTTTACTCATATTTTAAATTTTTAGAGTTTAATTAAATATCAGTGATAAAAAATGGGATAAAATGAATTAATTTTATTTTATATTCTCATGTATAAATTTGTTTAAATAGAAAACAAAAAATTAAAGACTTATTTTGTTATCATATTTTTTTAAAAAAATTAATGAACCACATTATCACACTTTGATTCCCCTTTTTTCATTATTTCTAGTTTTTAAATTTTTTTTTTAAAAAGGAGGTGTGGTTCAACCGATTTGACCGGTTCGAACCGGTTTTTCGAACAGTGCTATTTAATGGCATTTGATTTTTTTTATTAATGTCTTTCTCATTATTTTAATTAGATTAAGTGATTAAACATGTGAAGCGAAGGGGGACTTTGTGCGACCATGAGAGCTTTAATCATAAATATTGATGAGAATAAACAATATGTTTGGCAAAAACTATTTTTTCAATATGATTTATAGTCTACGAGGTAAGTATATGAAATGAATTTTATCTTAATTTGTATGAACGTGTTTTTCAAGCAAAACACCAAACAACAATTTTAATCAAAGGCAAACTTTTTCACAGTAGACTTCAATAGAAAATTGTTCATAAGTAGGGTAGCTTTGTCTCAACATTTTGGTTTTTTTCCTTCTCTGTTGCAAACAGTAAAACATATTCCATATATGCTACACTTCAAAAAAAAATTTACCCATATATTACACTGAATGAGTTTAAATTTTTTTTTTATCAAACTCGTTCACCGCGTGAACGAGTTTGAATTTTTTATTTTTTTTAAAAAAAAATTTGTGGAACTCGTTCACCAAACGAACGAATTCCACAACTTTTAATAATTTTTAATAAAAAATATTAAAAAAACGAAAAATAAATAATTATTTAAAAAAATTATTAAAAATTATTTTTTTGTTTTTTAATTTATTTTGTTTTTTGATTGAAGCTTGTTTAAGAGTGATAAAGTTGTTGAAGATCAAGTGAACGAGTTCCACAAAAATTTTTTTAAAAAAAATAAAAAATTCAAACTCGTTCACGCGGTGAACGAGTTTAACAAAAGTGTAGTATATGAGTAAATTTTTTTTGAAGTGTAGCATATGGGGAATATGTTTTACTGTTTGCAGCAGAGAAGGTAAAAAACCCAACATTTTCTAATCCCAAATAGATTAATCAATACTAAGGTGGAAGGGTTTAAGCAATCCCACTTATGATATATTTCTCCAATTTTGAATGGAAAAACCATGTTACATGTATCCCTAATTTTTCTCCAATTTTAATTTTTAATTCAATAAATTTATCCTTTTTCCCCTCTTTAATAAATCCTCAAAACTTTGTTATAAAGAGACTAATGATGTTAACAAAGCAAAGTTGTAAGGGTTAGCGGCGCTAATAAAGCAAGACTAAAATATTTGATAGAGGAAAATGTAATCAAATATACCTATAGTTGATATTTTATTTTACATCCAGCTTTGGTTGAGGTGAAGAAATATGAAAACAATTAAAAATAATATTTATAAGGTCCAAATTAAATAAATATAGATGATTGGGATGATATATGTTTGGTTGTTAACAAAAGTTAATTCAATTGATATGGATGCTACTCATATCTCACAATTGTGCAAGTTTAAATCTTGCCATTGATGGGAGGATGTCATTAGTAAGCAATATGCAAATGTCTTTTATGAATACTCTCCATGCCTTAACATATATTCTAATATTAGTAAGTTATCTTAACTCAAATGTTTTTTTTTTGAAAAAAAAAAGAAGGAAAGAAAGATCTGTCGTCCACACACCAATTTCAAGCACGTTTGATTTTCACAGAGCTGATATCAGTTTAGGCATCATGGAGACGTGAATATGAGGAAGATATGCTAATGCTTGGAGTGGTATCCTTTAACGTCTATCTCGAAGTTTATTACTATCAATATGTTTAGATGTTATATTTAATTAGCATTTATGTGATAGTCTCTTTTATGTGTGTGCATACTTATTTCAGACCTCTTGTACTCTTTATTGTTTAATATCTAATTGATCTTTTTATTTTTTTTAAAAAAACCCCAATTACAAGCATGGAGCAGGTCACCTTGAGATTCATTATTCATTAAGAACTAAGAAGTTGAGTGAGAAGTCAGGGTTTTGCATGTATCCATTTCGGTTATTTCTCACAATTACTATCTACAAACATATCTTGTTTTTACATCCAAATCTACCCCAAAAATCTCTCATGAACTGATCATAACACCAAGGCAACCAATCAATCAAAATCATTGGTTCACCAATAATCTCCACAAGAACACTTCCCATCTTTAAAATGATGGAACCTACGCATATCACGTACAATAATTTCCCTCCCAGTCACAAGTGAAATATACTTACTCGCATTATGGCAATCACCACAGACTCTAAGATTCTTCCTTATGTGTATTGTTGTACCAGGCTTTGTGTTTAGAAGTCCAAATGCAATGGCAAGCCTTTCACTATGACTATTCAGTAATTGCTCCTTCACATCTTCTTCTACATCATGAATAGAGTTTGTGTCTGGCACATAACCAGCAGCTCTTATCTCTTCTCCTAGATTCTCAAGAAAAGCATAGATTCTTTTGGATTGTGGGTGATTGGTACTTCCAGAGTAGAAAGTGTGAATTTCATTCCTCAGTTCCACCAAACTGCAGCCAGGAGTTTTCTGAATCCCTTGCTTTTCCATGGCTTTCCTTACCTTGGCCACTTTGTTCCACATCGAAGCGGAGGCATACATGTTGGCAAGCAACACGTGGTAGCCACCATCGTCTGGGTTTAGCTCAAAAATTTTATCAGCAACCTTTTCACCTAGTTCTACATTTTTATGGATCCTGCAAGCACCTAGCATAGCACCTAGAACATTGATCCCCGGCTTGGTAGGCATTTTGTGAATGAAGTCCCAAGCATCATTTAGCCGTCCGGCTCGACCAAGGAGATCAACCATGGCACCGTAGTGATCCATCGAAGGCTCTAGGCTGTATTCTTCCTTCATGATTTCAAAGTAGTCAAGGCCCTCTTCCACGAAGCCTGAATGGCTGCAAGCTGAGATAACAGACAGAAATGTAGTCTCATTTGGCCTAATAGAGCCCTTCAGCATTTCACTGAATAAATCCAAAGCTTCGCTTCCAAGGCCATGAGTTCCATACCCATCAATCATTGCATTCCATGTTATCACGTGTCGCTCTTCCATTGCATCAAAAAGTTTCCTCGCCGTTTCTATGGCTCCGCATTTTGCATACATGTCCACAAGAGCAGTGGCAACAAAGACATTCAAGTCTAAACAAGTTCTTATAACAAGGCCATGGATCCACTTTGCTTGGCGGGTAACTGATAAATCTGCAAGAGCAGTAATCACACTCACAAATGTGAAGGAGTCTGGTTTGATATCATCAGATTGCATCTTACAGAAAAGGTTTAAGGCCTCATTTACACAACCATTTTGTGCATAACCCAATAACATGGCATTCCAAGTGACTTGTGTTTTCTCCTGCACACCATCAAATATTGAGGCTGCAATATCAACTCTCTTGCACTTAGAATACATGGATATTAAAGAATTCATAACTGACACATTAGAATTGAATTTTAATTCATTTAATAATTTATGAACAAACTTCCCTCGTTCAAGATCATTTAAATCTGCACAAGCATGTAAGGCTCCCATTATGGTAACATTTGTAGGCTCCACCCCTTCATCCAACATCTTCAGAAAAGTTGAAAATGCTTCTTCAGATTCACCATTCTGTCCATAGCCGTCAATCATGGAATTCCATGAAACAACAGTCCTACTATTCATCCCCTCAAAAACCAAGCTTGCATCTCTCACTGACCCGCACTTGAAATACATATCTACAAGCGCGGTCGAGACATTGACAAACGATCCAAACCCAGATCTCAAAGCATAGCCATGAATAGACTCCCCAATTCTCAAAGATTTGATATCTGCAACAGCCGGCAGAACACTAACCAATGTGATGGAATCAGGCTTCTGACCGCTCTCTTGCATTTGTGAGACTAACTTTATGGCTGTCTTGGCCAAGCCATTCTGTGCAAACCCAGAAATTACTGTATTCCAAGAAACCAAATCCTTCTGCGGCATTCTCTCAAACATCTTGTATGCTTCATTAATATGTCTACATTTTGCATACAAATTCACGACCGCGGTCATGGCAAACAAATTCGATTCATACCCACTAGTTATTAACTGCCCGTGAATCTCTTTACCCCTATTGAGGTCCAATTTATCACCACACAATTGCAACAAATAGGTAAAATCATAAACAACAGGTCTAACATCATCCACTTTCATTCTATGATAAAAAGACAAAGCATCGCCTAAAGTTGAGCTTTTGGCATACCCCTTGAGCATAGTGTGGTAAAGCACATCGATTTTGTGTTCAATTGGCTCAAAAACACGAGCAGCCTCACCGATACTACCATAGTTGCAGAACAAACTCACAAGCTTGGTCTGGAAGAGATGTTCATCATAGAAGCCATTCTTGATTATGAGAGGCAACATTTGGTGGAGTTCTTTAATGGAAGCGCAGAGTTCTAAGAGGATAGACGAAGGGTGTCTGTAGACATGAGAAGGGATGTAAATTCTTTCGTAAACATGATTATTGTGGTTATTATGAGATGTGAAAGAAGGCACTACTGAGGATTGAGATGAAGGAGGAGATGAAATTTTTTTGGGGATGGGTGGAGATGGAGGAAGAAGAGTCAATAGCTGCGAGCTCATTCTTGGCTGTTATGCCTCTCACTCAGGACTCATGCTCCACTTCGCCAAGTGCCCTCTTCGAATTCATAGTTCCCCCTTCCCAGAGATAGAGATTTTTTCCCCTAATAATCAATTGAAGAATTATGGCGGTCCTTTACTGTCAATCAATTGTTTGAAAAAAAATAAAACTGTGCCCTTAATTTCTTTATTATAAATAAAAAAAATTTATAACAAGTCATGAGCTTGCTAGAAGATTGTATTCAATCATAAATACAAGAATATGATCTATTTTACTTTCCAAACTTATTACTTTGTTCTCAAAAATATTTTTATTGGTTGCACATATTAAAGTATTTCTATTTAAAGTTAGTCATGATGAAAGATAATATTTTTGAAAAATCAACTCATATTTATTACAAATATTTAACTTAACTAATTTTTTTAATCTTTTTAAATTAATTATCTAACTTTTATATTAATGATTAGAGGTAGTAATTCAAAAGTTGTTTTGTTGCAATAGATTGGTTTATATTTAATTGGAAATATAAAAAAAAAAACTTAGCTCAAGTTGCTCATATATTTTAGATTAAATTGTGCAATTACACTTCTTATTTTAGTTTACCATTGCTAATTGTTAAAATAAGTATATGCACTTGTAAATCAGCTTTTGTGATGTAAATTAAGCTATATAAATATTTCATATGAATACTTGTTACTGTGTTACGGTTAATTGTTAAAATACGCTTGTAGACTTGTAAATTTATTTATAAAATATAAATACTTGTTATTTTAGTGGATATAAAGAATTCCATTTAATAGATATAAGGAAGTTGACTAAGGTATGGAGGAATACAACTTTTCTTGAACTCCAAGCAAATGCAGAGAACCCATTTTAATTTTGAATAATAAATGTTAAATATAAAATCAAGTAAACATATAACAAGCGAAACAAAGGTATTAATATTATTCAGTGTCATTTAATCAATCTCAACAAGAAATTAAAGTAATTTACTCAAAACTAACTACCTTCAAAATGTGCAAGGGATGAAATCCAGAGTAAACAAGAGGAAGCAATGTTAGAAAGGAAATCACAAAAGGAAAGAGGGAAGCCAGTAAACTAACTCCATCCTCAGTTCACGGATTTTACTGTCGTCAAGTCTACATTTACATTAAAAGGAAACTAAAATATTATAACTCCATAAATTATATACAAGAGTATTTAAAAAACAGGGCTTTATGCTGAAAACTGAAAAGAACCCATGTCTAATAAAAAAAGGGCAAAAACAAAACTTTCAGCGCAGCATTCTCTTATGTACTAGTGTTCATGTATGTGCATAAGCAGGCCATGAGAAGATTGTGTTGCTTGAAGGAGAGCAAGGATGATTTAAGAGGACATTGCCCGTAGCTTCAGTTGAAGTACATTAGAGCTCTTCTTTTCTCCTGCAAGCAACACATGAAAAATCAGGTAAGAACCCACACATTAACCAAATAAAACAGCAAGGCACTGTCTTTACTCACAATTCCACAGTTAGTATTTTCATAACAACCATGAATAGATGGCGCGCGCGTGCACAAAGGTCTAAATGAATTTGCAGCATTACAGGTAACGTATAATTCAAAGTACTGAAGCGAAGGCGGATCCTAAGAGTATGGTACATTACAAGGAGAGGCTGATTTTACTCTCCACAGGAGCATGTGTGGGAAATCACGTTAAGGATTGGCTTAAAATTAGAATAATTACATTAATTACAATGATTCCCAACAGCCTGGAAGAATAATAATTCCCAAATTCAAATTCTAAGGAAGAACAGGATTGCATTATCAAATTGAGTGTTTAATTTATCAGGTAGAACAAGTATTTTAAGGTAAAAATGTTCATAAGTCCAGCAGACCCATATGGCCGTAAGAGGTTGATGACAGACATGAGCCATACTTAGTCACATTGAAATGAGAAATGGAAGCAGAAGATTGATCGTGTTTTAAGATGACTAGCTGATGCTTGCCCACCGAGCATGTCATGATGGTTTGGATTGTAGGGATTCGCTACTTTCTGATTTGACTTAATTGCTGTAAATCCATGAATATGTTATTCCCGAAAAACAAAATGATGACCAGTTGACTTGGATTGATGTAGCTAGAGCTCTTGAAGCAGATTGAGAAGCCTATCCATTTGTTCTCCTTTTTTTGGCCACGCACCATTGGATTAGATCATCATTTATCATCCACACAAGTATTATTGGTGGGTTAAGTAATCTTAAAAATTCTCACTAAAATGATTAAGAAAAGTGCAGTAACAATATTAACAACGTTTATGGCTAAAGCTAAGAAGGCAGCAGAAGGTCATAAACTGTAATTACAAAAGTGCAAAGTCTCACCGTTTCACAGCATCATGACCCAGCAGGGCCGCAGAGCGAGCAAGTTCAAATATCTTTTCAAAATTATGTTGTCCAATTGCTTCTTTATCAAATATGGCATCTGATAGAACTACTGATGTTGTTCCATGCCTAATATAGTCCCCAATTGAGTCTACAACCAGTTAGAAAAGTCATTTGCATTAGACACTCATGACATATGACAACAACCCGATCTACTGATTAAGATGCATGCACATGTTGCTGTTTGTATTCGGATATTAGTCAAAAAAAGATACAGAAAGCTTTTCCTTACAGGAACAGCCATAGTTTCCAGGAAGCAACTGCTTATGGGTTTCCTAACTGCCCAAAGCTACTTTCCAGAAAGAAAAATAATAAATAGAAGAAATAATTTCAAAGATAGCCAGGTATATTTAGGTAAAATGGCACTCTGAATACAAGTATGCTTAGTCATAAGGAACATTATGAAGATTCAGCTCCATCATAGAACCCTCTGGGCAGATAGGTACCTAATAAACTACACAAAAGTTCTCTGGTTAGGGAAGCTGACATGCATATTACTGACTCCCACAAGTTACAAAGGTATACAAGCGTTAGTATCTAAGTTCAATCTCTAAGCTGTTGAATTAAGTCAGAAGTAACCTGATTTGGAAAATGACTGCCTGCAGAAGTAACTGCAAAATGTATCTAGTTCACCAAAAGAAAAATGCGCAAGTACCTATTGTTATGCCCTGAGAAGCAACCAATGGGATTTGAGCAAAGGGCTTCTTGAGTGCTGATATGTACCTAACTCCTCCAAGGGCAGAAACTGGATAAACCTATTCCACAAGGTAAGTGGTAAGACTCATGGAATGATTATATTAAAATATATAATAAATAAGATTCTTGTCAATCAACAAGGGAAGAGGAATCGTAAGGTATTAATATTCTCATGAATTGTTCATACTTTACATATGATTTAAGTATAAAACAATTATGTATCACAATATGCTTCAGCCTAGGGAAAAAATAAGATAATAAAAATACTTACCTTGATTATTTTGGCACCTGTTGCATAAGCAGATAATATCTGCATTACACACACTGATCGTTAATAAAGGTATATAGAATGCTCGATTCAAGAAAAATGTGAGCATTCACAATAAATCATGCAAAGATCCATAAATTGCTTGAACACTGATTCTTACTTCAGTTGGAGTCATTGCACCAGGAATGTATAAACTCTCACCGAATTGGACACAATCCATTATGTCCTGAGGAAAAAAAAAGGCTTCAGTGGTTTATAAAACAATGTTCAGCAATCTTTAAACATTTAGATCTAAAAGTAGCATAAAATTTCATGCCCGCGTATATAAATAATAAAATTTTTAAGACCTTCACAATTGCAGGACTCATGAGAAACTTGGCTCCAGCATTTATTGCAGTTTTTGCATCCTCAACTCTGAGAACTGTCCCAACCTATATGCAGAGAGAAAAAGATTTCTTTGGTTCAGACTATAATGGAAACTAAGGACTACTTATCAACTTTCAACCAATTTCGATATCAGGCTGTTCTCTCAAGACAAACTCTTTGAAATGATAAATGAGAGAATATAAGGATAATTTCTCTGCATTTATAGACTTAATACACCTTAAAAAAAAATACATTGATGGCATGCGAGAAATGGGAAACTGCAAAGGATGGAAGCATACACCTAGAGCCATTGCAGGATGCTCCTTTACCAGCTGCCGTAGAACCTACAGATTCAGACCACAAACAGAACACATTAACTTATAAGCTCAGTGAAACTGCGGTAAAATAACCAGAAAAGCTTGGGAAACACCTCGAATACACCTGGGGTAGACATCACAACCTCCAACTGCATGTGCAGAGGACCAAACAGATGAACGAATAATCATTACAAGAAAAAGTAGAGCATATTTTTATATATAATGAAAATTTAAAAAGAATAAAAAAGAAAATATATTTATGGTATTAGTTGTTTCTCAAAATGTCAACCAAGAAGAAACATTTTGTTGAGACTTATGAAACTTCTAAACATCCAAAATTTTCATCAGATACCTTTATTTTTCTTAGCAAATTGTTATTAAACTTCTAACTCAAGAATCTGAAGTAGTTCATACCTAGGGACCTGCTATATTCGCAAAAGCCCTCCAGCATATTCATATATTAAGATTAACTTAAAACTACGTAAAATATTTTTTTAGATGAAGCAAGCCCATTTTTTCGCCATTAAAATGATTTGGAGAAAAGAAATCAGAAAGAAACTCACAACTGAAATGCCTCCTTCTATTGCAGCATGCGCAGCTTTTAAGGCCACTTCTGCACTATATATCAGTGAAAAATATAAAATGAGCCGGCAGTGACCAAAGAAGATTCTAAAGTAAGACATAGAAGAATAGTAATAAGGTGAGATATCAATACACATATCATTTTACAAGAACATGTGTAGAACAGTCAAATGCGACTTCAACCAACGAACTGAACCAAATTGGAAGGAATAAAAAATTAAGAACTCCCCACCAAAGCGATCATCATTGAAGAAAATAAAACCCGAAAAATATACAAATGGGTATAGCTACACCTCATGCGTGAAACCCAAAATCCAAAGTAAAAGGGAATAAGAGGAATTAAAAACGGAAAATTGATTACCAGAAGTTAAAGTTCCATAAAAAAAAAAAATCACGTCAAAGCACTGAAAATGTGTAAATGGTCCAATTGAGATACACCTACTGGCCCGAAGACAAGCTATAACACCAGAATTCTTGATCTGGCTAAGGGTTCTGTCAACAGGAGACAAAGAAAGCTGAGTCTGAGAACCAGGGCATGAAAATCGAGCACAGAAAGATGGTGGCGGAGAAGAAGACGAAGCATGGGCGAGACTCAATGAAAGAGAAGGCCATCGAGAGCACAAACTTTGAGCTGAAGGGTTCATTCCCACTGTCATTTCCTCTCGCTCTCGTTGCAGAAGAAAGTGGATTTTTAGCGGGAGAGTACCGGCTTATCTTCAGTAATCCCGCTAATATTTATAATTTATAAATATCTTCTTAAATTACCTAGATTTATATTTTGAAAAAATTGCTGAAAAATTTTCAATTATAAAATTATTGCTCCCAAATAAAAGGTATAGACTTAATGGCATATCTTCAGCAGTAAAATAGATCTTTGGTTAGGTGCAATTTTTTTTT
>QFDD01005317.1:0-12965 GCA_006871305.1 Vachellia collinsii | reverse complement strand
AAAAAAACAATAAATGTATCATTTAGAATAAAAATATAGATATATTATTTAAAAAATAAATATTATAAGCTTTAAATCCAAATCTTCCAAATTAAATTTCAATAGTCAAAATTTCATTATAAGGAAGACTGAATAGCATCATTTGCTCACTTAAAAAAATGATTCATGACCACCAAACATTTGATTCAACCGGTAAAGAATTGTATCATCTTAAATAGAAGTGTTGAATTCAACATCTAGAAATGCAAAAGTGTTAGATACTTGATTGTATTATCCTAGACTAATGATAAATCCTCCAAATCTCACTTTAATTAGTAGATCTAGAATACTGGATATTTGATGTAAAAAGAAAAAATGCAGACCTGTTTGACATGTGGTAAATAGAAAGGAGAAACATGGAATTCCACCATGATGTTTGTTCTAAATATAAAAATTAATTAAAGGGTTTACCTTAGGCCTAATATGAGGAATATGTATTGGTTAAAAAATTAAGTTGCATATTACAATATATAACTAAATAAATTAGTGAAGTTAATTATTTATATATGTATTATTTTCCTAAAATATTTTATTTAATAATTTGTATTGAATATTACCCCTTTATATAAACTCAATATGTGCAATCAATAGATAAACCAATACATATTCCTTATGAATAATTAATTTAAATCATTTTTAAATATCTACAAATTAGTTATATTTTTTTCCTAGAGAAAATACTTCCATTAATTTAACAAACTACGATCAGTTTACAACAAAGCAAGTACTCTAAAAACTACAAAATTAGACCTAAGAAATACAACCAGTATAGAAATGCAAACCTGACCCCAAAAACAACAACAAAAAAAAGGCTTCCCCTAATCTTCATCATCCAGTATCCACGGCGAACAATACAAGCATCCTTCTCAAGCAACTAAGGCAGTGGTGTCCGTGGTCCACTAACCAATCACTGGGTAAAACCTTGCCAATAAAGCTTTAACAACCCAATTGGCCACTAAATTTGCTTCTCTAAAAATCCATACACAGGTATGTTTCCTAATAAGTTTCCTTAATTCCAAAACGTTTTCAAGGATGATCTTGCACCGTCAGTCAACAGGAACACACTTATTATTTACATAATTAATTAAAGACTGATTATAAGCCACACATTGAATGTCAGAAATATGATTAACATAAGCAAACCTCATGGCTTCTAGAAGGGCTATACATTCTACCATTAGAGCTGAATTAGCCTGAATAATTTTAGTATCCCCATCAAGAAGTCATCCATTAGAGTTTCTGACTACAAAAGCAATTGCAGCCCTCCCCTCAGAATAATTATAGGCACAATCAGTGTCTATTTTGATTGCGTTACCTTCAGGGGCCTTCCATTGCTTCCTTTCTGCCACATTTACACAGCTAACCACTCCTTGGTTCCCTTCAGCATGCATCCATCCCTTAGCCTCCCAAAACTCCCTAACCAAGGCAGCCACCTGTTCAATTGTATGCACTAGATTAGTATCCACTTGCTGATATAAAAAAGCATTTCTACCTTTCCATAACTGCCACAAAGTTCCAGCAACATTGGCTTTTTGCCATTGAGATAAGACAGAACTGCAAAAACATTGGGCAAACCACTCCTTGGGTTCAAAATTAACTACATCATTTAAATTTAAAGACAACGTTCTCCCAAACCAGGTGGCTTTAGCCCAGTTACATTCAAAAAAAATAAACGATTTATGCTTTCAATACCTTGATTACATATTAGGCAAACATTAGAGACACTACATTTCTTCTTGCACATATTTGCAAAGGTAGGAAGGCCATCTAATAATAACCTCCACATAAAGTTTTTGATCTTGTGTGGGACTTTCAGCTTCCATATCTCCTTCCAAACTGTTTGTTGAGTTTGATTGGACGTGGAGGAAATATTTCCATTTTTGTTCAGCACGTTAATCATTATTGCTATCTCATACCCTTCTTTGACCTCATATCCACTCTTTCTCCCCCCTGTCCATTGCCACTTATCTTCCCTCCCTGGTAGTGCCACCATAGTATTACAAATGGCCTCCTTCTCCCTCCAAGTAATCCACCCACCGATTAACTCTAGATCCGATCCCACATCAGATCTAATTTCAACCACCTTTAACTCTCTTAAGCTTTCATGAGGACAAGGAGACACCAGCTTTTTCCCCGGGTCCTGCGAAATATTTGTTGCCCTCCCATCTCCAATTCTTGATGTTTTTTTTTTGGTAGAAATTTCTTGATGTTATATTGCCATCTAGGACCTTTCTGCCTTCAATTATATTGGCCCATAACCATGAAGCCCTTCTTCCCTCTGTAGCTTCTAAAAATCCACTTCTGGGAAAATATTTAATTAGCCTTTACCAATTTAGCCCATAGTTGGTTCAGATTCTTCAATATTCTCCATCCAATTTTGGCTATCAAAACTATATTAAAGGCTTAAAAATCTTTAAAACCCAAACCCACCCCCCAGGCCTACTTTCCTTCTTTTCAATTTGTCTATAGCCACCCAATGAATCTTCCTTGCATCATTACTTCCATTCCACCAAAAATTAGCTATAAAGCAATCCAATCTTTTCAGCACAGATTTTGTGAACAGAAAACAAGACATAGAATACAAATTAGTTGTATAATTCTTACAGCATAGTAGTAGGGAATAAGGTGAAAAGAATTTCAACACATCTCTACCAAGTAATTTTCTAATTCAATTAAAATGGAGGGGCAGTTTCATCTCCATGGTTAAAATTAATTTCATCCCTTTTTTTGCCAATCATTCCCTCTCGTTATCATTTTTTTCAATACCTATCTCTATTCCATTCTCATCTCTATTATTTCTTCTAGGAGGGGTATTTTTTATTTTTTGAGGTAATCTCATTCAAAATACTATTGGGCATTAGATAAAAGTACATCTTTAAGCGAAATTCAAACCTTAGTTCTTTATATTATGATGGACTAACTTTCCACTAGGTCTAACTCCCTATGAGTATTCTCATCTCTTCTTTTTAGCTAAACATATATATCATCCTAATGGAGGCAATATTGATTGGGGCATTATGGGTACACTACAAAAAAATTGACTTTCAGTCAGCGGCGACAAAAAAAAAAAAGTCGCCGCTGAAGATACCCTTCAGCGGTGACAAAAAAGGCTTTTAGCGGCGAAGGGTATCTTCAGCGGTGACTCTTGTGTCGCCTCCAAAGGGTACTTTCAGCGGCGACTCAAAATTATTAAAAAATAATAATTTTAAAATTATTTAAAAATAATAATTTACTCCGGCGACTGTCACATCATCACCGGTCGATGCCACGTCACCGACAATTGCCACATCATCACTATTCCCTACACACCACGTGTCGCCACATATATGCCACCTCACCTACGTCACATGTTGCCACCACACAATGCCACGTGTCACCATCTGATAAATCTGAAGTTTTGCCTCCTCTAGGAATCGAACCGCCAACCTCTTAGCCGTGTGCGTGAGCCTTTACCAATTGAGCTGCAATGACTTTACATACTTTAAACACATATTTAAATATATATATATATATAATATTTTACTATATATTAAATTGTAGACATTTATACACATACACACACATATTTAAGTATATATATTATTTGTATATATATCTCTATATACAATATATAATATTAATATAAACTAAAAGTAAATTGGATGATAACTTATAATTTTATATATAGAATATTATTAATTGAATAATATATTATTTTAATAAACTAATATTTTTATAAATATTAATATAATAATTTTTATTTATTAAAAATATATTTTTAGATAAAAAAATTATTTTCAATAAAAATTTTAAAATTTTTTAATTAATTTAAAATTAAAAAAATTACCTTCAGTGGTGACACAAAATGTTGCCGCTAAAGGTATTTAAATTTTTTTTAAAAAAATTAAATAATTAAATTTAAAATAATTTAAAATTAAAAAAAATTACCTATATCGTCACTGATGGTAATAAAACTTTTAAAAAAAATTAAATAAATAATTTTAAATTTAAAAAATTAATAAATAATTTTAAAATAAAAAAATTTACCTTTAGCGGCGGCAGAAGATGGCGCCCCTGAAGGTATTAATTTTTTTTTTAAAAAATTAAATAATTAAATTTAAAATAATTTAAAATTAAAAAAATTCTTACTTTCAGCGGTGATATAAAAAGTCGCCGCTGAAAATCTAGCCTTCAGCGGCGACAAGAAAAAGTCGTTGCTGAAGGGCTCCTTCGGCGGCAACTTTTGAAAGATAACTTTGTCGCCTCTGAAGGTACGCTTCAGCGGCGACTTTTTTTGTCGTCGCCGAAAGTTGTTGCTGAAAGTCTGTTTTTTTGTAGTGGCACTAGTGTGAGATCCTCTCTTAAAAAAATTTAAATATTAGTTTATCACATTAAAAGAGACTAACTTTTTAAGTTAGACTCAACTCTGTTGAGATAATGTTTTGATGATGACAAATATGTTTTTGAAATTGTGTTTAAAATGATTGATTTAAGAAAAGATTGAGTAATCTGCGTGTTTTCATGAATTCATTAAGAGAACTCGAGTTATATGCTTTAAAACTCGAGTCACAATATTTAAAAATGCTTTCAGAATCTCAAACTTTCAAAAGAACTCAAGTTTTAATTCAAGTGTTGCTAAAACTCGAGTTCCAGGTTTCAAAACTCGAGTTTCGAGTTCGTGAAAAGCTTTCAGAAATACAAAACTTTCAATAGAACTCAAGTTTGATTTAAAGTTTTGTCAAAACTCGAGTTTCGTGTTTTTTAGAACTCGAGTTTCGAGTATTGAAAGTGTTTTAGAAAATCAGAACTTTCAGAGAAAACTCAAGTTGTGTTGGAAGTTTTGTAAAACTCGAGTTTCGGGCCTTAGATAATTCTGAAATACAAAACTCGCTTCCAAAACTTGAAGTTTCACTGGAAGTTTTGGTAAAACTCGAGTTCCGTTTTCTAAAACTCGAGTTTCGGGATTACAAGGATATTTGAAAATGAAAACTCGTTTCCAAAACCTCAAGTTTCATTAGAAGTTTTGAGAGAACTCGAGTTATGATTATCAAAACTCGAGTTTTGAAGAGTGAGAAACGAAACCATTTTTACAAGTCAAAGTTTCAGCAAAAGTTTTGGGAGAACTCGAGTTCTGGAAAATAAAACTCGAGTTTCAGGCTATGAAAAATTTTTGAACTTCCAAAACTTCTTTCAGAATTTGAAGTTTCGTTAAGAGTTATGCTATAACTCGAGTTATAGAAATCAAAACTCGAGTTTCGTGCTGAAAAACCTCTGAAACTCAAAACTCGCATGGAAACTCAAGTTATGATTTCCAACTCTTATAACTTGAAGTTTCAAAATGCAAAACTCGAGTTTCAAAGAGCATAAACTGATTTAACTTACAAAACGTTTTAAAACCCGAGTTTTAAGTTCTACAACTCAAGTTTTATCAAAACTCTAAGTAGAACTCGAGTTTTATTAAAAGTTATGAGATTTCCTTCTTTGAAAAACCTTCTATAACTCGAGTTTGAGAAGCCAAAACTCGAGTTTCGCATCTCTGACAGATATGCAGCGTAACAGACGTCTTTTTCATTAAATGCAATCTTTCCCTTTTCATGCAACGATTATTTGAATCTCATCTACCATCATAAATACTCATTTGCTTCATTTATTAACAGGGAAAGAGATTCAGATTGCCAAAACAAAAGGAAGATTCAACGGGAGAATTTTCAGAGAATTAAATCACTACTGTCGGGAACTTTCAGAGGCATTCAATGCATCGAAGCGAAAAGAAGACTTTGGGTCTAACGGAATTATAAATGTCTCTAACGGACATTTATTCTCTTCACCTATAAAAAGGCAAAGCATTCAAGTCTTCAAAAAAAAAAAAAAGGAGCAATACGCATATACACGAACACGCATTCATTACGCTTCAGCTACTCTGTTTTCATACATTCATTGTTGAGCTTCAGTGTTTATAATTAGTTCTCAAAAAGGAGAATATTCTTGATTGTATTAACTCTGTGAGAGTTGTTCAAGGTCGGAGAACCTTGGGTTGGTTTAGACACGAGCAAAAGTGTCTGTGGGTTAGATTGAGATAGGAAGGGGGAGAGTTCCTCTTCTGGTTTGTTGTAATCCTTTGTGATTTAGTGGATTTGAAAAGCTCAGTAGAATCTGAGGACTAGACGTAGGTCAAGAGGACCGAACCAGGATAAATCTTTGTGTCTCATTTTTCATACTCTATTTTCGGTTTAAGTTTGCGAAAATTTTAAATAGACCAATTCACCCCCCCTCTTGGTCAATTTCGATCCTAACAAACTCATTACTTTCTCATCTCTATTATTTCTTTTTTGGTGCATAAAAGTTTAGTTGTATTAGGCACCAAAAATTCACTATGTCAGAGCATATCTTCAGACTCAAAGAACGCTAATAGAAATATTTACAGATTGCCCACCAATAAGGTTTTCACATCAACGCAGGATTTAAATTCATGAACTTGTGAAAACAAGTTAATTCATCAATCATTGTTAGTTCCTCATCTCTATCATTAATAATGCACAAACACAGATTTCTTTTTCATTTGGGTCCATTGGCTTTTGAGACGATACCAATTTTGCCAGCCCAAAGACTAAAATTGTTTTTATTTCCTTTTTTTCATGTGAAAGATTAATACATTTTGAGTCCTTTTATTTCTGAATTTTAGAAAAAATAGTCGGCCAAAAATATGGTTGGTTTCTCGTTTGGGTCCATAGGCTTCTGAAACAAGATCCATTTTAGAAGCCCAACTATTAAAAAAAATTATTCGCCACAGAGAATATTTGAATTTAAAGTACCTAAACCTCTCCTTCAACTTCTGAAAGGTTGAACACTGTCACAAACAAAGTAGGTTTGATCCCAGGAAGTGTCATTTAGTTGTGGAGCTATGGGAAGCATGTTCACAGCTTAATGATGCTAGATAAATCTATCTATTTTGCCATATAAAAAGAAAGCTTGCTTGTCTTACTCTTGTACTCGAAGGAACAGTCACAGTGAATCATGAGTACCAAAACTTGTGAAAAAAAAACTTCAACTGAAGCTCCAAAACTTCAAAAAAAAAAAAAAAGGAAGATGAAGCATTTGAAATGAATACTTGATTAAAAAGAGTTACGGCTTGCAAAGTAAATTGATTATCTGTATTCTTTCAGTCTCGTAATTTGTTCTCACCAACCCACTTTCGTTTTACTTTTATCGTTAATATCATAACAAGCCCCTTCGAATTAAAAAATGAAAAAAAAAAAAAACTACTTGGGAAATCAGTGGCTATGTTCATGTACGTGGACCCGCCAAAAAAAAATCATTATTGCACCATCCAATAACAGAGAGTCAAGGTCTAGGTTTATTTTAAAAGTATTCATGAACAATGTTTTTCTAGAACTATTTTTTTTAACTTTAATATTGTTCTAAAAGTCTCAAAACGTAGTAATATTACCCTATTTAGTTAAAAAAAATTTAATAGATAGTTAAAAATTAACGTCAATCGCTACGTTTTTAATGGTAAGATGGAACATTATCCCATTTAACATTTCTAAGGTAATAAATTCATCCCCTAATCCTTTAATAAAATATAAATAAATTTACAAAATTGAACAAATTCTTTTTCAACTTTAATCAAAATAGAAAAAATCGAACAAGCTGGTTTAGGTTTGAAACTGGAAAATCGGTCATCCGTCCAAATGGAGTTTCATATAAGAGATTGAAACCTTCGTCAGCCATGGCATGGAAGGAGAAGTTGAGGGAGACAGTTTGAGACCTCCAATTTCATCTTCTTGTCAACTCTATCTCCAATCTTCTTCGGACTAGTTTGTTCAGTGTTGAGACTGTGGCATTGGAGGATTATGCCATTAAGATTGCTCAGATCTACTCATTGGAGCTTCACAGTTCTACTTTGAACTGGTTCGTTCATCTCCAATCATATTTGATTATTTTGTCATCTTCTTCACCGCTTCTTGATCTTGCATAGTCCAACTAAAACAACATAAGCTAGGAAGATACAAAGCCTTATAAACACAGATCAAGCACCTCAACTTAACTTCTCCTTGAAACTGTCATGATCGAATTACAACCTGCAAGAAAATTATAGGGATTGTTCATCGATTAGACAAACATAATCTGTCATAAGAATGTCTACATTTCCATTAACTTAGCCTATATGTCTCCAAGTAGGTTGAAAATAAAAAATAGAAACAATTTAAAATCAATAAACCATCGCAAAATTAAAGTTGATCAAAATCACAAAAACGCAATTATGATTTCACCACTTTTTCAAACCAAATATTTCACTGCACGTACAAAACTGATGGAGCAACCTACATCATTCATTCATCCACATCCATTAACCATCAACCACTTACCTGTTGTTCAATTATACTTAGAATATCTGAACTTTTTCTTTAAACATCACACATTCCTATAATATCTACAAAATCTACATTAGCTATTCAATAAGCAAATATAAAATTACACATCCCTGCTGTATCAAGCTGTTGACCTCACCTTCAAGAGTGGAAAGCGAGGTAGATCCAGCCATGGCGCTCTCCATGAACTAAGCTTGAACCTCCATATTCACAAACTGCTTCTTGAAAGAGTCAATGGTCTCAAACATCTTCTGGAGATTCCTAGTGGCCAATGAAGATCTAATGTATGAAAACATCAGAACCTCAATATACCTGAAAACTATATCTGCTAAATAAAATGCATGAAACCATCAAAACCTCAATATCCCTGAATACTATATCTGCGCATGTTGAGTGCAATGTTAAGTCCTTCTGGATTAGCTTCATCACTCCCACCAACAGTTTACTATCATTGTGATTCTTAGCACATGAATGTAGTCAATTGCTGATAATTTACTACTTGCAAATATGAGACAGAATGAAAGCATTTAGAATTTCAATATCTTAACAATACCAGCAATTGGCGTGCAGATGGGACACTTTTGAGCTGAAGTGGCCATGAGCCTTAGTGGATTAGATTTTACGAGTTTAGTTGAAAGTTGAAAGTTGAAAGTTGATACCATTAATGGGCAAGTAAAAACTTAAAAAAAAAAAAACAGGCCCGATTAAAAACAGACATTTTGTTTTATACAGCTACAGAACAATGATGCAAGTTGGTCCCATGTTCTAAAGAATATATGTAAAATTCAGTTAATAAGAGGCAAGGCAAATGTTGTTTTTGTTTGATGCACAAAAGCTAATATTCCAAATCAAGGAGTCCTAAACTACATTCATATCATGGGGGGAATCAACCAATCACCTTGAATGGAGACGTATTTTACTTACAAAGATATTCTTGAAGCTGAGTATCCTATTTATCTATTGAACTCCTCCCGGAAGCTTTATTCTTCTTTCTGTTTTTTTTTTCAACCTTGCCGTCATCTTTCGTGTGCTCACGAACTATGCATATCCCACTTCTCAGTAGAATTGGGAATTTAGGCCGACCCTTTATAGTCTCGGTCCTAAACGGACTGGTCTGTTTACCAAAAAAACTCCCCATTTTGATGGACCAGCTCGTGAAGAAATAGGCTAAGAGCCAACCTGCGGGCCTAAAGCCCCATTTAACAAATAATCGCCCTGACCCTACCAGAACTCACAAAAACAAGGAAAACTGGAGAAGAAGAGCTAATTTCCTAAAAGCAACATTAATTAACATATCCAGCTGTAAAAACCATCTTCACAAGCACATCAACAGAGACCAAAGTAAATTAGTAGGCAGAGAAATAGAGATCAAAAGTAAATTAGGAAATACAGAAAATAAGAAAGGTAAAGGCTTGAACAAACAAAGCTTGTTGAAAAAGAGCGAAGAGGTTGCTGCATCAAAGCTTGCTTGTTGCTGCTGCTTCAGCCTGTGATTTTTCTAGGTGCTAGTTAGTGGTTAAAGTTGATTGGAACGATTAGGGCTTGACCCTTGAGAACATAATGAAAAGAAACGGAAGATGAGGGCGAGCGGCGAGGCCTTCGAAAACTAGTTCTGTAGTGAACCAGAGGTAGAAGCGGGAGGAAGGAGGGGAAGAAGCAGGAGGAATGAACGGGAGAAGCTGCAATTGGCGTAGATGCTGAGTTGCTGACCACTAAGGGAGAAGAACTATCGGACGTTGCACTCCGGTGAAAGAAGCTCCTCTACCTTTAAAGAAAAGGGCAATAGTAGGGGTGTGCCATGTGTGTCGTGCTCGTGGGATGATGAAGAGTTTGAAGAGAGATGGAAAGAGGAGTAGTTGGACCGAGGGAGAGGGACTAAGGGTCTGAGGGATCCAGGGGAGGGACTAAGGGAGTGGTTGAGTGGAATAATTGAAGGAAAGGGTTATGAGCTAGGAGAGTAGGAGAAAATAGGAGTAAGGGAGTGTTAGTGACTCAGTGTGTGAGTGTGATTGCTATGTGATAGAAGAGGAGAGGTAGGTTTTGACTTTTGGGTTTGAATTTTGACATGTGTTTTGTCTTTTTATATTAATAATACAAATAATTAAAATATATATTAGAAGACATAAAGGGCTGATCCTTTTAAGCCCTCAGTCAATTAGGGTTGATCTTTTTAAACCCGTTTTCTTTTGAAAGCTTAAAATCACAGATCCGACCCTCCAATTAAACGGGGTTAATCAAATCGACCATACGGACTTGACACATTTTTCCAACTCTACTTCTTGGCTCTCACTACGACGTGACTAGGAGGGAGGGGTATGAGCATTTGAAACATGAGAGAGTGTCAGAGAGGGAGCCTCTTTAAGATGAGAGAATATCTTGAGCAGTGTGAATGAAAATGGCGGGAGTTCTGAAATTTTAAAGTTGCTCTTATGAATAGTAATTTGGTGGAAAAGGTTTTAAGTATATATTGATATTGATCAAATCATTGTTCTCAGAGAGGGGGCCTTTTTGAGTGAGAGGACATTTTGGGAACTGTGAATGAAAATGGCAAGAGTTTTTTTTTCGGGTGAACAAATGGCGGGAGTTTTGAAATTTGAAAGCTTTTTTTTTTGATAATCTGGAAATACAAAAGAACAAAAGACAAAACAAAAGCAAGAACACTAGTACGGGTTGTCACCAAGGAGGAAGATAAAATCGTCCAGAGGCATAAAATGGAGTCCTGGTGGGAGCGCTAGCGCTCTTTTAGCGTGGGCATCTGCTATTATGTTGGTCTCTCGTCGACAATGAACTAATTCAATTGTCCACTCCCTGTGTAGCAAACTATGGTTGTTCCTTATGAGATCATGATACTCATGAGCAATGTTCTCCCCTTCAGAAATAAGCCTCAGAGCGTCCGAGCTGTCACTAATAAGTTTGACGTTCCTACAACCGCTGTCCCAAGCTCGTCGCAAACCTATCAAGCACGCCCATAACTCTACATACAGGGCTTCTCCCTCCCTTATGTGAAGCATGAATGCATCTGTAATATTTCCTATATGGTCTCTAATGCAGCCACCGCAACCTGCTCTTCCATTAGTTAAGCTTGCTGCCCCATCTACATTCACAGCTACCCATCCTTCCTACAGCTGTAGGTTCTGCACAGATTTCTTCACAGCAGCTCCTCCAACCGTGGTATTCCTCAGTAAGTTCCGTGCATGCCCCCTGCTAGATAATACAGCGGTGGCCCTCCCCAGTATCTGATGGGGACTGGAACTGATATTTTCGAAGACCTTTTCGTTCCTCCTTCTCCACAAAAACCAACACAATAAGCTGAATCTCTCCTTCCAGTCTTCTTCTGCAATGCCTACTTTGGAGTGAATATTTAGATACACCCATTGCCAAAGGTTGCTCGCAAAAAAAGATTGCATGTGCATTGGTTTAATGATGGATCTCCATAAAGCTTGGACATGAGGACAATCCCGAAGTACGTGTATTACATCTTCTGAGGGGTGGTTACACCATACACATGCAGCAGAGGTGCATAGACCCCGTCTACTCCGTTCTTGGTTCGTTAAAAGCCTATTTTGGAGCAGAAGCCACATGAAAGACTTGCATCGTTGCGGCACATTCAGTTTCCACATTTTGTTCCAAAGTGGGTTCCTATATGCTGATTTAATAGAGAACTCCCCATGCTTTTCAGGCTTCCAGCGTATGATTTCCTCCCCATTATGAGCCACTTTTCGTTCTAATCCCTCTTCCATAGAATGCCAATTGTTACGTATGCCTCTCCAAAAACTGGATCCAGGACGCTTAGTTTCAATTTTTTGGAATGAGATCACTCCCACATTTATATTTGCTGCTAATCACTCGAACCCACAAGTCTTCAGGCTTCTTGATTAAACCCCATCCTGCTTTCATCATGAACGCCTTGTTCTGAAGGGATGAATGACGAATACCGAGCCCTCCTTTTCTTTTTTCAGTACAAACTGTATTCCAAGCTACTAGATAAATTTTCTTTTTATCATTGGTTGAACCCCACAGAAAGCTTCTGGCCCTTTTCTCTATATCATCACATATTAGGGTTGGAAGCTCACAAGTCTGCATAGGGTAGAGAGGAAAAGCTTGCACCACAGAGCTTACTAGAGTATGTCTCCCTGCCAGAGATAAAGCATTCGCCTTCCAGCTACTTAGTCTAGCTTGAACTTTATCCACTACATATTGGTATGTGTCTTTGCGAACTCTTTCATGATGTAGAGGAACACCCAAATACTTTCCAAGATCCCTAGTACTTTGAAATCCCAACTTCTCGCTCAAGAGCCTTGTTTTAGAAAGTGGAACATTTTCTGAAAAGAACACCCTGGTCTTATTTTGGCTCACCTTCTGACCCGATGCCATGCAAAAAGAATCAAGACATCTCTTAATAACATCCACCTGGTCCGAAGATGCTTCCGAAAATAAAATGAGATCATCAGCAAAGAAGAGGTGAGATATTGGGGGGCCCTCCTTGCAAAGTTTGATAGGCTTCCAATTTCCAAGTTGAATTTCTTCCTGGATCAAGTGAGCTAATTTTTCAATACAAATAACAAATAAATAAGG
>QFDD01005316.1:0-17639 GCA_006871305.1 Vachellia collinsii | reverse complement strand
CCCCTAGTGTGCTCATGAACTCAAGCTTTATTCCCTCACCAAGAGACTAAGGATTTAGCCTCTCATTGCTTCCAAAACGTAGCTATCACTACATATATGTTCTGCCATGAGAGAAACTACAAAAAGGAGTGGAAAATACGGAGAAGAAGGTAGTGGAACTGGTTTGAATGGATTGAAGGTGCAGAAAATGGTTGAGAAATGAAGAAAATGGAAGAGGAAATGGATAGGGAAGTTGGGAGGTTGAGAGAGCAGTGCTGGGGGCTTTCCTCTGCAAATCTGCAGAATGGGAGACATCCTCCTCATCGTGGTTGTTACAATTCAGTTAGATCCAGCTGCTGACCTCAGCTCAAAACGCACAGCATCATTTCCACGTGATTAAGTCGCAACTTGGAATAGTTAGGTCGCGACTTTGAAGTAGTTAGGTCGCGACCTTGTGTCAACTGCATCACGACGTGTTGTAAAACTCACATCTTCTGAAAATACATCCAAGTCGCGACCTAAATTCTCAGGTCGCGACCTAACAGTGGCAGAGGGCTCCTTTGACTATTTTTATCTCTTGATGAACTTGTGGCTCCTTTAATGTTCCATCTTGGGTCTTGAAATCTCCTCCAAATGCCTACAAATAAAGGTAAAGATCTTTGTAGAAGTTAAATGAATTAAAGATCAAGGCATTCACAGTTTGGATGAGATAAATGACCCATTTTTACCCTTAACTAAGTACAATGCAATGCATGAATCAATATAATCAATAATGATATAAATGCATGCAAAATAAGGGTAAAGTTGTTACAAAACACCATAAAACACTCATGAAAACCATGTATTGGGTTCTATCAGTGTCTCTCAATTTCGTGCAGAATAGCTCTAAGTTGAGATCTGGAACTCTCCTCTCTTTTCTGTCTCTGTTCTTCAGCGTCCAGACTCCCCTTTCCTTCTGCTCTAGATCTCGTTTTTATATCCCAATCCTATGAAAATATCTTTTCCCTCCAAAATTATGATCCATCAAGGGTGTGTCCAGCTGGCAAAACTGATTTCAACCCTTATGTCTCAAATTCCAGCTGTTCCATTCAAAAATAAGGTTTCTTGCTCATTTATCAGTTTCATAATTGTGTTGCACACATGTGGATTCATGGAGTCGCTGGCGTGAACATGTCCAGAGGGGAATGTTCATGGAGTGGAGGAAGTTGGCTGCGGTGAACTCTTCCTAAGAGAAATGCTTGTGGATTTGTAGGAGTTGGCTGTAGTGAACTCCAAAGTTGGCTGCGGTGAACTGCTACAAATAGCCTGAAAAGTAGATTTTGATGTGTAAAATGCAAAGAGTGAAACAAACTACCTAAGATGAAACCCACAAAGGCTTTTAACTCCAATTAGCAATAACATGACACAAGATAATCATAAAAATCCTCAAAAATGCCTAACTAAACAGATCAAAATATGATCACATCAATGTTAAATGACCTTAAAAATTCCTACAAGGGTTATTTTTGTTATTCTAACTTTAAAGGACCTCAATCCATGATCAGTGAATTTTTCTCTACATTTCTAGACCTAAGACCATTTCATTATATGTTCGTCATCTTTCCCCAAAATGACCATTATGTCCCTAACTTTTCCAAAAATGACCATTTTGCCCTTAAGTTTTTGAAATTTTACAAAATGGCATTTTTGGAATTCCTTCCATATCTTTCCACTCTTTGGACACTTAACATCTCTGTAGCCCTTAGTTTGGCCTTAATTCTGGTTACAGAAAAAATGAGGATATTACATAGGGCACGTATAGTTTGATGAGACAATCTACTCTTTTTTTCCATCTTCATATCAGCAATTTGCAATGCATGAATCAACGTAGATAAAAGAGGCATACATGCATACAATATGAGGTAAAAGTGTCACATAATGCCCAATAATAGATAGGAAAAACATGTAAATATTGGTCTCAATCAATGTCTATGAAGCTCGTGGGAGCAAATATTGATGATGTAATGTGGAAGGTATTTCACTGTCTCTTGAAGGCATGGAAAATGAGTGGTACATGAATCTGTCGCTTTATATTAACAATGCATATGAATCATGGACCAATTTGAAGAAAGCCTTCTTGCACAAGTATTTCCCTCCATGAAGATTTCAGCAGCCTGCAAGGAAATGTCGGCTTCAAAACAAGAAGCCTATGAGTCATTATCGAATATTGGAATCGATTTCAATAAATGCTCACTAGATGCCCTAACCATTAAATCTTGGAGGATTATTTGGTCCAATATTTCTCTAATGGACTCCTAACATATGATGCTTAAGTTTTGGACACCACTACGAATGAATCAAAAGAGAATATGGAGCCTAGGGCTGCATGGGAATTGATTAAGACTTTTGCTCTAAACTGGCAACATGTAATCTTTAGATACCTCAAAGACTATAAAGCTGAAAGAGATGCTCTGCTGGTGAAACTTGCTCAAGATATGTCAAGACTTACAAGCATAGTTGAAAGCTTGTGACCCACAAAACCTTAATCCCTTGCCATGGTAGCTTCTACTTGTAGGGATTGTGACTCCCATATGCGCTCACCCAAAATTTCCCAACGCTAGTTGAAGATGTTAATGCCTTGTACCAAGGAAGAGATGGATAGTATTCACAAAGAGATCCCTATTCTAACACCTACAACCAGGGATGGAAAGATCATCCTAACTTCAAATAGGGTGGGGGAGCCAATAGACCCACTCAATTCCAAAGATGGGCAAGGAAATCATTTTCAACATGCTGGAGCGCATCAAGTGGCTACCGGAATCACTTTAGAGCTACAACACCCATGCCAAACAACAACACGGTTTCTCAACAACCACCTAGAATGGATGAAACCTCCTAACTTCAGAAGTGCATGGCGGCTTAGATGACAAACATTAAAGGGCAGATAAAGGAGAGTGATGATAGATTCATCTCTATCACCACTATCTTGCAAGGGATGCAGAAGGACAACTCTAATGTAAATAAGAAGATGGAAGCACTTACACTAAAGAATAGTGAGATTACAAGTCACTTGACCCAACTGTCCAACACAGTGACTAACATGCAAGCCAAGATTGGGGGTAGTATTCCTTTCAACACTGTGATAAACCCCAAATCCCTCAATGCTATCACCTTAAGATACGGAAGGATAGTTTATTTTGAGGATGAAAGAGATGCAAGAGCTGAATGCAATCAACCTATAGCTTGCCCTCCACTCTCTTTGATCTGATTATAAGAGCTCCTGGTGAAGAAAAAGACACAAAAGGAAGAAAACATCCAAGAAGAAGTTCAAGTGCATGAAGATAGACATGAAGAAGGAGCACAAGAAGATGATAGCACAGCAAAGAGGGTAGCATATAAAGGCAAGGAAAGGGAAGACAAAGCAGAGTCGAGCACGCAAAGAGCCTCTAAGCCTATAGGTAAGGAGGTAACTTGTAAAAATCACCCTTTCTTTAAAGCCTTCTTGATAAACGCTAATATTTATATGGTTTTACTATTAATTTTGGGGCATTCTATAACTCTTTTTACCCTATCTTGTGTTAAATTGAGCCTCTTTTGCTTATATTGGTCATATATTGCATATGCACTGACACAAGGGGAAATGAGTAAATAATTATCTCTTTCAGCTGTACATGCCTTTGAACTTCAATGTTTGATTCTTTAACAAAGCCCTTTTGCTTTTGTTGCAGGTATTTGGGGGAGATATTCAATGCCCAAAGATGAAGCTAAAGGAAGTACAGTTCGTGATTGGAAGAAACTTACCAGAAGAGTGCCACTGAACCTTTTGTGTCGTGACCATAAATATTAGGTCACGACTTGTCTACAGCTTCATAGGCTCTGCTGACCTTTATGGTCACGACATGTTATGTATGAGTCGCGACATAATGCTATATAAGTCGTAATGTAACTATAGTGGAGTCGTGACTTGATCTTATGAAAGTGCAGCTATGCGTTTTAGATTAGGTCAGCAGCCTTCCACCCAACAAAAGGGGAGCCACCAAAAAAATCAGCCTCATTCTGCATATTTGGAGGATCATCTTCAAGCCAGCTCTTCCTCTCTGAAGCAACAATCAACTACACTCACCTCCTTCCATTCCCCAACACTCCATCTTCATCTCCACCATTCCCAACTATCCCAACCATCCTTACCAGTCGTTTCTGCATTTTTCTACCTTCACCTCCACCTTCTCATGGCAGAATATTACTGTGATTGCAGCTGCATCCTTGAAGCCATGAGAGGCTTAAATCTTATCCTCTTGGTGATGGAGAGCGAGGCCTGAGCTCTGAGGTTCATTGGGGAGTATTCCTAGTCTAATCTTGCATTTGAGTATTTGTAGAGATTTCTAGATTTAGAGATTCCTTCTGTTGTGAAAATGATGTTTACAGATTCATAAATCTTTGATTGGACTATGTATTTGGATTGGATGTTGTTTCATGTTGATTAGTATATATCTTTTAGACTTGATTCCTTATGTTCACCTAGTTATCAATGATTGTTGGTGGTTAGTTGTTCATTAGGGTTTTGTTATTGTGATTACAATTCATTGAAGACATGAGCACCATTCAACCTTTTACAGTCTGAGTAGTATTTAACAATGTTTTAAGTAATGTTCATTAACTTGGATACAAGTCAAATGTATTAATTAAGCCATTGGACCTAATGATTACTTAGGGTTTCTTAATTAGACTTAGAAGGATTAAACTCCCTTGTTTAAGTTAGAGCAAGGAAAGCTAAACTCCTGTCACTGAGAGTCCATTCATTATATTCCCCTTAATCCAAAGCATGCTTCCAATTATTAAAAAGACCAAAAATACTTTATTACACTTGTTTTGGATTACAATTTCCTGGTACTAAACCAAAACCCCCCTTTTTTTCTTACCTAAGTTTAACATGTTTCCAATAACCAATTCGGCATAGGATAATCAATAAACCGCGCCTCGAGAAGAATGATTGGTTACCCACTGTTCTACATTACTTTTGGAGCAATCATTTTGTATCAAACCAAAAGGCGACAGAACTGTGTCTGATCACTTCTATATTGGTAAAAAGAAATTTGATTCTGAATTTGCCAATGACACTTATACATTATTTAACAAACTTGAAATCAATGTGCCTATGGTTCAGTTTCTAAAAGGGAATCTTAAATACATTAAGTTGCTTAAAGAACTATGTGATGACAAGTAGAGATTTAATCCCTTAGAAAGAATTCAAGTTAGTGCCAATGTATCATCCCTGTTTATGGTAGAATTACCGATTAAGTGCCAGGACCCAGGATCTTACACCATTCCATGCACAAAGGAAACGTTTATATTAAGGGGGCGTTGTTGGATCTAGGGTCTGTAATTAATGTTATGCCTTGGTCAGTGTACTCAACCTTAGGTATCAATGGACTCAAAGACACTAGTGTAGTGCTACAACTAGCAGATAGATCCAATAGGTACCCTAAGAGAATAATAGAAGATATTTTAGTTCAAGTTAAGGACCTAGTGTTTCCCACTGATTTCTATGTGCTAGATATGTCTAATGAGTTGTTAATGAAAGCACTCTTATCCTAGGGAGATCCTTACTCCAGACCTCTAAGACCATTATAATCATGAAATATAGTTGTATCACAATGGAGGAAGGAGATCATGTGGTTACATTCAACATGAATGAAGCCATGTGGTATCCTTTCGATAATGCTACTTTTATGGGTTTAAATGCCATTGATTTAGCTATAGAGCAAGTTAGAGATGAACACAAAATGAAAATGCATGATGATTGTAATATGGGTTTACCTAATTTTCTTGGTAACTCCTCTGAGATGCTTGAATTTGCTGAACATGATTTATCCTTGAGTGCATATGATGCATATTTTGACTCCTTTTCTTTTGTTTATTCATTTTCTAATTCTTGCAAGAATGACGTGCAATGTTTTAATTCTCTAGAAGTTGACAACATACTCTTGATTGATCACAAATTATCTATATTATTTAATGACAATTTCAAGATCTTTGTTACACTTTTTGGCTCATCCGATTAATATTTGTGCTTAATTGAGATTGAGAGTCTTTAGTTGATATTAGCATAGTTTTATAGTAAAATTGTCATAATTGGTTATTAAATGCATCTAATTAATTTCTAGGACAATTGATACTTCAAAACTATTGTTATTCATTTTAGGACACTTAGAAGTAGAGCCAAGAGTAAAGCTACAAAATTGCAGCACACACGAAGTTAAAAGAGCAATTCTGGAATACTTCACCGTGGTCAAGTTTTACTTTGCTGTGATGAAGTCACAAATATAAAGGGGGCAGAAGCTCTCAGGAGAACCTCACCGCGGTGAGGTTTCACTTTGTCACGGCCAACTTTTCTTATTAGCAAAGTAAGCCCTCTCATGAATACTTCGCCATAGTGAAGTAAAACTTAGCCGTGGTGAAGTCCTTGTATCAGCAAAGCCGAATTCGAACTCCTTTGGGAAAAATAACCTACCCACTCATCCAAACCAACCCAAAACGCCCAAAAACTGAAATAAAAACCCATTTTGGGTAAGTGTCATCCATTCACTGAGGGAAACTAGATATCTATCCTTCATCTCCCATCTCATCTCTTCTCCATTATCATCAAACCCTAACACCATCCATTTCCACTGTCACCATCCAATGGTGAATCCAGAGACACGTCAAGCTGAGCTGCTACATACGTCTATGAGTGGTTAAGCTTATCCTTTCCTCTTCAAGATGGATGAATGCTTGAGTTCCAAGAACAAAAAGGGGAGTAGTAGTTCATTACACTTTCATTAGTTTCTGAGTTAGAAATTGTGATTTGTAATTTGGATGTTTGGTTACAGTTGTAATCATTTTGGATTCTCATTTTGTGCAGTTGGATTAGTCCTTGCAGTGTACTCTTGATATATGAAGTCTCGTATGGTTATTCATAGCAATCATTGTCATTCTCTCTTAATTAGCCTCATTGTGCTTGATTTTGAGTTGATTTTGCTTACATTGGATCTTTGCACTGATCATTCACACTACACACACTAAGTGTTTTTAATAGGATTTCATGCAATGGAGTTCATTGAATGAAACCCTAGACTCAATGAGTTGTTGAAGTTTTTCACCAAGAAACTTAGTGAATTTCTACTCCACAAAAATAATTTTGAACTATGATAGCCAAAGTCTATTTTCAAGAGGAACTTTATCGTATTTGACATCTATCTACTTTGTTGCATTTCCTAATCCCAAAAATCTGAAAACAAGTACATTTGTATATTTTCTTTTAGTTACAACCATGTTTGAAAACCAAAACCCCCCTTTTTATTTCAGTTTTACATTTATGTCACATAGTTAACTTAGGACCCTAGCCAAAGGCTCAGATTAAGAGAACAACCCAGGGTTACACATTATAGTGCAATCGTTGGACAATTATTTTTTATTCGACTTCCAAGGGAAAAGATTTCAAAAGATAAAGCGCGAATCAGCTCTCCATCTCACAAGACTTTTCTTATTTAATTAGACCAATTCACCCCCCTCTTGGTCAAATCCTATCCTAAAATTTGGTATCAGAGCAGGTCTCTTGTATAAAGGACTTAACAGTCTCAAGAGCGATCAATGGCAGGATTTGCTAAACATGTTATCAGTGACTGGGCATCTATCACTAGACCTCCTGCATTTTTCTTTCTGGAAAATAAAATTTCAAAACTTTATCTTGGCCATTGATTTAGTTTTATGGGATGTTTTTGAACTAGGAAATTTTGTTCCTCAAAAGAAATTGGATGACATACTTGTTCATAAAACTCACAGCAAGTTTGATGAACAAGACTCAAAGAAAGTTTTACTTAATAGAAAAACTGTTTTGATGTTGCAGGCTGCCTTAAACGAAGATGATTTCTTCATAATATGCACACTTCCCTCAGCTAAACATATGTGGGAAGCTTTGGAGATGGCCTACGAAGGAACAGAAGCTCTCAAAGAAGGAAGAGTTAACACTGTTACAACTGAGTATGATTTACTTTGAATGAAAGAGGGAGAATCAATCCAAAGTTTGAAATGAGACATACTCATCTCATCAACAAACTGTTTGCCCTCAGAAAAACTTATGATCAATGTACTCAAGTGAGAAAGATACTCAATATACTCACTGACAAGTGGGAGGCTAAAGTTACGGCCATTGAGGAGTCAAGAGGGGAGTCAATGATGTCAGTAGCTGCTCTCTTTGTTAGGATCGGATTTGACCAAGAGGGGGGGTGAATTGGTCTAATAAAACTTTTCGCAAACATTGAATCTAGGGGGTACTGCTCCTCAATCTGCATAGAAGGTTGTTGTGTCTCTGATGTTGAGGCTTTTTGTGCCTTCATCTTCTTCCTAGGCACTGAAGCACAGGACTCAGGGGAGATGCTCTCGGTTTCTGAGTCAGAATGATGAGCCCGAGAAGCCTCTGACTGAGATGATTTTATCATTGGAGCCTTCCCTTTTGCTTTTGGACTCAATATGGACTTAGGTCTACTTGCTCTCGGTTTCCTAACCAATGGCACCTCAGATTGCTGCTCTTCCGAAGGATCTGTTATTCGAACTCGTTTCGGTGGAGGAGGAGTCGAAGCTTGGGATTGTGAGGGTCCACTTGCAGATGGTTTCTTGGACTTGGGAGAGGTTTTCGAAGACCATTTGGTGCATGCCATGACTTGGATTCAAGAAATTTTAGAGAATAATGGGGATTCTGAGTTTTTGGTGCCGAAGGTGTCGAATGAAATTTTGAGGGATTAATCCGTGAAAACGAGGGAATAAATGGGTATAAAGAGAGGGGTTATGTTCGAAAACAGTTATAAGGGAGATTGGAACAGTTTCTGGACAAAAGAAACGGTTAAATCAAATTTTGGGTGAGAGAAATTTGGTTAACTTGAGTTTTTGAAAAGGGGAAAGTAAGAAAAATTGAGTTTCTAGAGCAATTTAGCCTCGGTGACTCTTGAAACTCAAGTTTTGTCACCCAAAACTCGAGTTTTGGGCATGCAAAAATTTAGAAATGCCCTATAACTCGAGTTTTATTTATGAAAACTTGAGTTTCGGGGTCCAAAGATGAATAGGCACTTGAGAACTTGAGTTTTGTTCAACCAAACTCGAGTCTCGGGGTCCTGAGTATGAACAGACTTGCCATAACTCGAGTTTTGCTTAACCAAAACTAGAGTTTTGGAACTCTGAAACATGAAAACTTACCATAACTCGAGTTTTGTCCCCTGTAAACTCGAGTTTTACCTGAACCCTTTAGAAAACATGAGTTTTGTTGCGAGTTGTGCCTCTGGAACCTCTGGAACTCAAGTTTGGCTTCCCATAACTCGAGTTTCGAACAAACTTTCTTCATCCATCGAGTTTAAGTTAGGAAATGCTCAGCAAAACTCGAGTTTTAAACATCAAAATTGAGTCTCGTGATCTCCAACCCCTTTTTGCTTCAAAACTTTCGTCCAAACTCGAGTTTTCTTTATATGAAACTCGAGTTTCGCAACTCTTTCTTCTGTGAATCATCAAAACTCATTCTAGAACTCGAGTTTTGCTTGGCATAAAACACACTCTTTTCTTTGTGATGAAAACAGAGACCTGCAAAACTTTCTGAAAACACTCCGATGATAAAATTAGCTTACACTCATCAAAACATTTAAACATTAAACATGAAAATACTTACAATTCATTGGGATTTACCATTCCCAATTCTCTTCTAATATTTACAAATTGCTCTTTGGAAAGGGGTTTGGTGAAGATGTCTGCCACTTGTTGGTGAGTTGGAATAAACATTACTTTGACATCCTTTTTCTGAACATGATCCCAAATAAAGTGATGACGAATATCTATATGATTTGCTCGGGAGTGATGCACAGGATTCTTGGCTAGACTAATGGTGCTCGTGTTGTCACAGAGGATTGGGATTTCTGTTAAATCCATTCCCAGATCTTGAAGTTGTTGCTTCATCCAAAGCACTTGTGCACATCAACTAGTGATAGCAACATACTCAGCTTCTGATAGTGACACCGTTGATTGCTTCTTGCTGAACCACGACACCAGTGACCCTCCAAGGAATTGATAATGACCACTTGTGGTTTTTCTATCTGTTTTGTAGCCTGCATGGTCAGAATCAGAATATGACAACAAGTATTCATTGTTACCTTTTGGATACCACATTCCAAGCTCAGTGGTTCCAGCCAGATATCTGAAAATTCTCTTAACATTTTCAACATGTGACTCTTTGGGTGCAGCTTGATATCTAACAGACATTCCCATGCTGAATTGTATATCAGGTTTGTTAGCTATGAGATACAGTAATGATTCAATCATTCCTCTATATCTCTTGATGTCAAAATCTTTCCCACTCACGTCAGCATCAAGCAAGGTAGTGAAACTCATGGGAGTATCAGTACTTTTGCATTGTTCCATTCCAAACTTCTTCAAGAGCTCCTTTAGATATTTAGTTTGGCTTATGAAGATCCCATTCTTCCTTTGTTTGATCTGAAGTCCAAGGAAGAAATTCAATTCTCCCATCATGGACATCTCAAACTCTCCCAGCATTGTCTTAACCAAATCTTCACAAAGAGTATTGTTAGTAGCTCCAAAAATGATGTCATCAACATATATTTGAACTATAAACACATCAAAATGAATATGTTTAATAAAAAGAGTTGTATCCACTTTCCCTATGACAAAACCTTTATCTATCAAAAATTTGTTTAATCTCTCATACCAAGCTCTAGGAGCTTGTTTTAAACCATATAGTGCTTTCTTTAATTTGCAAACATGATCTGGTTTTGAAATGTCTTCAAAGCTAGGGGGTTGTTCAACATAAACTTCTTCCATAATAAAACCATTTAGAAAAGCACTCTTCACGTCCATTTGAAAAAGTTTGAAATTTTTTATACAAACAAAAGCAAGAAGAACCCGTATAGCTTCTAATCTAGCCACTGGCGCATAGGTTTCTTCATAATCAATTCCTTCTTCTTGATTATAACCTTTTGCCACCAATCTAGCTTTGTTTCTGACAATCACTGCAAATTCATTAAGTTTGTTCTTGAATACCCCATTTTGTTCCAATGACAGGATGGTCACTTGGACGGGGTACCAAGTCCCAAACTTGATTTCTTTCAAATTGATTCAGTTCTTCTTCCATTGCAATAATCCAGTCATTGTCAGACAAAGCTTCTTCTACATTCTTGGGGTCAATTTCAGAAATAAAAGTTGAAAATTGTGCTTCACTTAAAAATTTCCTTCGTGTCTGTACAACTTCATTCACTTCTCCAATCACATGATTGAGAGGGTGATTTCTGATGTACTTCCACGCTTTTGGTTGAGCTGTTTCAAAAAGTTTGTTCGGAGGATCTTCCTTGGGATCATTTTCCAGTGAAGGTACATTTTAAAAATCTTTTGAAATAGCAATTTCCTCTCCTGCCAAAAGTTTTGTCTGAGATTCTGTTTCAACAAACTTAACATGTATTGATTCCTCAACTACACAAGTACATTTGTTAAAGACTCTATATGCTTTACTCCTATTAGAATAACCAAGAAATAAACCTACATCAGCTCTAGGATCAAATTTACCAATGTTCTCCTTCCCATTGTTGTGGACAAAACACTTGCTCCCAAAGATGTGAAGATGGGAAAGATTTGGCTTTCTTCCCTTGTACAGCTCATATGATGTGTTCCTGAGAGATGTCCTGATGTAGGCCCTGTTGGAGATGTAGCATGCTGTGTTGATTGCATCTGCCTAGAAGACTTGTTACATTTGTTTTTCTATCATCATAGCTCGTGCCATGTTTGTCAGGACTATTTTTCCTCTCAACAACTCCATTTTGTTGAGGAGTCCTAGGAGCCGAGAAGTTGTGGTTGATTTCTTTCCCTTCACAATAATTTGCAAAGTCTCCATTCTGGAATTCTCCTCCATGATCTGTCCTAATAGAAACAATAGACATACATTTCTCATTTTGGACCTTTTTGGCAAATTTAACAAACAATTCAAAGGTTTCATCTTTTGATGACAGAAACATAGTGTATAAAGATTTCCACCAAGACTTTTTACTCTTGTTGGACCCATTAGATCCATGTGAAGTAGTTCAAGGGGTCTTTTAGTTGAAATCTCATTTTTGGATTTGAAAGATGATTTATTTTGCTTTCCCATTTGACAATAATCACATATCAAATCACTTTCAACGTTGAGCTTTGGAATTCCTTGAACTTAATCATGTTTAATTAATTTGTCAAATTGATTCATATTCACATGAGCTAAGCGTTTATGCCATAGATAACTTTCATCTGCTTGACTAATAAAACAAGAATTAGCAAAAGAATTTTCTAAGTTAAGAGTATAACAGTTACCATCCATGGGTGCTCATAGTTGAATGTTTATCTTTTCCTTGTCAATTGCCAAATCCTTCTTGTTGACGATGAAACATTCTTGTGAGTCAAATATAACCTAGTTGTCTTTGTCAGTGCTCTGGGTCACACTTAGCAGGTTATGACAAAGTCCTTCCATGTGATAAACATCCTCTACTGATAGTCCATTTGGGTTACCAATCTCTTCAATTCCAGTGATTTTCCCAGATTGGTTTCCTCCAAAACTTACTTTTCCTCCATCCTTTGATTGCAGGTTGACAAATTTACTCTTGTCCCCTATCATGTGTCTTGAGCATCCACTATCAATGTACCATTTATTTGATTTGGATACTCTAAGACATACCTGCAAGAAATCAAGTTATTGTTTTAGGTACCCAAAGCTTGTTGGGTCCTTTGAGGTTAGTTTGACATGATTCATGCGTTCCTTTGGGTATCCATTTATATGTTCCTAATGTTTTTCCTTTCCTGAAATAGCAAGAAGAGGTTCTGTTCCCTTTTCTGTTGCAGTATGTACATGATGCAAAAGGTTTAGATGTATGAAAAGACTTTTGGAAATACTTGACATAACTTTTACCTCCATATCTTTTCTTCCCTTTTCTTTTATCACTAATTGGGTTATAACCTATTCTAGTTCTATCATTTTCTACTTTCTGGCTTTTTAGAATCACTTTCAGCATTTCACTACCTTTAGTAAATTTTTCCAGAGTCTTACTTAATCATTCATTTTCCTTTTCCAAAGCTAGAGACTCTGGACATTTTTCTGTGGCTATCGGTTTTTCAAGTTCTTTAACTTTCTTTCTTAAACTAGGTAATTCTTTGGCAAATTTAAGTAACTCAACATGCATTTCATCATATTCTAAACATAATTCATCATAGGTTGGTTCAGAAATGATTACCTCATCTGTCTCTAAAATTTCTTCCTCCTGAGCCACAAGAAAAATGTTGGCTTCCTCCTCAGATTCACTCTCCTCCTTCGATGAGCTATCTCCCCATATCCCAGAAACATATTCCTTCTTCTTCTTGAAGGATTTGAACTTTTTCTTTTCCTTGTTTCATTAGGATAGCTGTGGACAGTCTGCTTTTATGTGGCCTGGCTTGTTGCACTCAAAGCAAATAATTTCTTTGCTTGAGGCACCTTTTTGAAATATCCTCGGAGGTTGATCTTTTCTGTAGAGTTTCTTGAACCTCCGAACAACCATGGCTAGCTCCTCATCCTCCACTTCTTCTTCTTCCTCAGGCTCTGTTTCAAGTTCCTTTTCTTTTATATGTTTGAGAGCTAACCCTTTCTTCTTTCTATCTTCTATTCCAGAAAGTTCCTTTTTAAATTTCTGTTTGCTCTCATATTCAGCAAGGCTTCCAAAGAGAGCGGCCATGGACATCATTGATTCTCCTCTTGATTCTTCAATGGCCATGACCTTAGCTTCCCACCTGTCAGTGGGAATGTTGAGGATTTTTCTCACTTGGGTGCGTTGGTCGTAGGTCTTTCCAAGAGCAGCTAGCTTGTTAATGAGATGAGTATGTCTCATCTCAAATTCTACGATGGTTTCACCTTCTTTCATTCTGAGTAAGTCATACTCAGTAGTGAGAGTATTTACTCTCCCCTCCTTCACAGCTTCAGTTCCTTCATACGCAATCTCCAGTGCTTCCCACATGTGTTTAGCTGAAGGAAGTGTACAAATCTTGAAGAAGTCATTTTCATTTAATGCAGCCTGCAACATCAAAATAGCTTTTCTATTAAGCAAAGCTTTCTTTAAATCTTGTTCATCAAACTCACTACGAGTTTTAGGAACAAGCACGTCATTGACTTTCTTTTGGGGAACAAAGTTCCCAATTTCAAAAACATACCATAAATCTAAGTGATTAGCCAAAATAAATTTTTGAAACTTGATTTTCCAAAAAGAAAAGCGTTGGCTATTAAAAGCTGGAGGTCTAGTAATGGAAACCCCGTCACTAATAACATGTTTGTCAAATCCTGCCCTTTATAGCTCTTGAGATAGTTAAGTCCTTTACACAAGAGACCTGCTCTAATACCAAATGTTAGGATCAGAGTTGACCAAGAGGGGGGTGAATTGGTTTAATAAAATTTTTTGCAAACTTTGAACGTAAAAAGAGTATCAAAGAAAGTGACACAGAAATTTATCCTGGTTCGATCCTCTTGACCTATGTCCAGTCTTCAGAACCTTCTGAGCTTTTCAAATCCACTAATCACAAAAGATTAAAAGCAAACAGAAGAAGGACTCTCCCCCTTCATAACTCAAAATAACCCTCAGACACTTTTGCTCGTGTCTCAACTAACTCAAGATTCTCCAACCTTGAGTAACTCTCACAAACTCAATAAATGAACAATAAATGAAGCAGTATATTCTCCTTTCTGAGAATTTGATGATAATCACTGAAGCTCTTAAATGAGAGTATGAAAACAGAGGAGGTAGCTGAAGCGTAATAAATTTTCTTTCTCATAAGTGCATTCACTGTCTTCGGCGACTTGAATGCTTTGCCTTTTATAGGTGAAGAGTATTAAATGCCTTTAGAGACATTTATGTTTCTGTTAGACTCATCGTTGTCGTTCACCTTCCCGTATTGAATGCGTTTGTGTGCTTCTGACAGTAGGTAGGATGAAATTATGAGATTTTGTCTGTTGAATCTCTTTTTGTTTAGGCAATCAGAACTTCATTCCCTGTTAATAAATAAGTCAGTTGAGCATTTATGATGGTTGTGTTGAGACAATGTTTTGATGATGACAAATATGTTTTTGAAATTGAGTTTTGAATTATCAGTTTTCAGAAAGTTTTTGAAAATCTTCGAGTTTTAATGAAATGTTTGAGAGAACTCGAGTTTCGTATTTTAGAACTCGAGTTACAGTGTTTAAAAGTGTGTTCAAAATCTCAAACTTTCAAGAGAACTCAAGTTTTGATTCGAGTTATATCAAAACTCGAGTTCTGGAAATTCAAAACTCGAGTTTCGAGTGTTGAAAAAGGTTTTAGAAATGTGAAACTTTTAAAAGAACTCGAGTCTGAATGAAAGTTGTCTCAAAACTCGAGTTCCATGTTTTAAAACTTGAGTTTCATTCTTTGGAAGTCTTTTGAAAATCAGAACTTGCAGTGGAAACTCAAGTTATGTTGGAAGTTTTGGTAGAACTCGAGTTTCATTTTATAGAACTCGAGTTTCGGGCTCACAAATGACTTTGGAAAACCAAACTTCCTTCCAAAACTCGAGTCTTCAGTGGAAGTTTTGCAAGAACTCGAGTTACGCTCTCAGAACTCGAGTTTCAAAGAGAGAGAAACGAAACTCTCTTCTCAAACTTCAAGTTTAAGTGAAAGACTTGACAGAACTCGAGTTTTAGGTTTTCAGAACTCGAGTTTTGAGCAGAGTCAAATTTTCTAAACCTCAAAACTTCTTTCCAAACTTGAAGTTTCGCTTAGAGTTTCATTAGAACTCGAGTTTCGTTGTATCAAACTCGAGTTTCGAAAGACAAACTTCTTTTAAACTCAAAACTTCCAATGCAACTCGAGTTTCATATAAAAGTTATGTTTCAAAACTCATATAACTTGAAGTTTTGAGAAGGAAAACTCGAGTTTCGAAGGACAAACACAATGAAATACAAAACTCTTAAGAGAACTCGCGTTACAATGAAAGTTATGACTTGAAAACCTTCAAAACTTGAAGTTTTGACAAATGAAACTCGAGTCTCGAAGAGCACAAAACGTTTTAGCCAACTGGAACTCCTGGAAACCCGAGTTATGAGTTTTACAACTCAAGTTTTATAAAAACTCTTATTCAAACACGGGTTTCAACAAAAGTTATGAGATTTTCTCTTTGTAAATTCTTCTATAACTCGAGTTTTGAGGAGACAAAACTCGAGTTCCACCTTCTGACAGTTACGCAGCGTGTCAGCAACTTTAAATTGATTCCAAAATCTTTCCTTTTTCATGCAACGATTATTTGAATCACACCAACCATCATAAATGCTTATCTGACTTATTTATTAACAGGGAATGAAGTCCAGATTGCCTAAACAAAAAGAGATTCAACGGACAAAATCTCAGAACTTCATTCTACCTACTGTCAGAGAGTTGCAGACGCATTCAATGCGAGAAGGTGAACGATGATGGTGAGTCTAACGGAAACTTGAATGTCTCTAACGGACATTTAATACTCCTCACCTATAAAAGGAGATTCATTCAAGTCACCGGAAGATAGAGAACGCATATACGAGATTTCGAATTTATTACGCTTCACGTTCATACTCTGTCTTTCATACTCTCATTAAAGAGCTTCAGTGTTCCTCATTAAATTCTCATAAAGGAGAATATACTTGATCATTTACTATCTTGAGAGATTTCACCAAGGTCAGAGAACCTTGGGTAGGTTTAGACACGAGCAAAAGTGTCTGGGGGTTAGATTGAGTTAAGAAGGGGGAGAGTCCTTCTTGTGATTGGTTGTAATCTTTTTAAGATTAGTGGATTGAGAAAAGCTCAGAGGAATCTGAGGACTGGACGTAGGTCAAGTGGACCGAACCAGGATAAATCTCTGTGTCGCTTTCCTTCATACTCTGTTTTACATTTCACCGATTGCGAAAATTTTATTAGACCAATTCACCCCCCTCTCGGTCAAATCCGATCCTAACATTTGGTATCAGAGCAGGTATCTTGTGTAAAGGACTTAACAGTCTCAAGAGCTATAAATGGTAGGATTCGGTGAACAAGTTATCAGTGACGGAGCTTCCATCACTAGACCCCTAGCTTTTAACAGTCAACGATTCTCTTTTTGGAAAATAAAGTTTCAAAATTTTATTTTGGCAACAGATTTAGATTTATGGGATGTTTTTGAAATTGGAAATTTTGTTCCCTAGAAGAAAGTTGGTGATACACTTGTTCCTAAAACTTGTATTGAGTTTGACGAACAAGATTTAAAGAAAGCCTTACTTAACAGAAAAGCTGTCTTGATGTTGTAGGCTGCATTAAATGAAGATGATTTCTTCAGGATCTGTACGCTTCCTTCAGCTAAACACATGTGGGAAGCATTGGAAATTGCTTATGAAGGAACTGAAGCGGTAAAGGAAGGAATAGTAAATACTCTAACTACTGAGTATGATCTACTCAGAATGAAAGAAGGAGAAACCATCGTAGAGTTCGAAATGAGGCACACTCATCTCATCAACAAGCTAGCTACACTTGGAAAAACCTACGACCAACGCACCCAAGTGAGAAAAATCCTCAATATTCTCACTGACAAATGGGAAGCTAAAGTCACAGCCATTGAAGAATCAAGAGGAGAATCAATGATGTCTGTGGCCG